>DWRA01004109.1:0-11229 GCA_018250295.1 Spathilepia clonius
GCAGCGCTGTGCACACGCACGGATACACAGAGGCACACATATACACACACAGAGGGAAACAGGTACGTGCGCATGCAAACACTACTGTACGATACTACGCGATCGTGGAGCGCACACAACACTGTAGACATACACACACTGTATAATACGTACTACTGTATGATCCACCGGGATCGTGAAGCGCATTCAGCGCTGTGCACACACATCACACAGAGACAAAATCGCACTCACACTACTATACGTTACACCGCGTTAGTGTAACATACACAACGCTATACATTTGCATTTTCTTAACACGCTCATACAAGTACGTGCGTCAGATACACACAAAAACACACACGCACTTACTGATATTAGTACCACGTCGAGCGAATACCGTACACGTCGCCACACAACTAACATACTGCTATACGCAGATAATGCATATGCTGTACAAGCTATAAAGAAATACTGCATATACAGCACATCCACTTAGGTACTGCATATACCACTATCTTATATCAATATGCAGTATGTATGTAGATAGGTTCCACAGGTTTTGAACATATTTCAATTTTGCCCTTTTATAGTGTTGAATCTTTAAAAATACTCTTTTATTAAATATTTGTATGTAAAAAAGGCAAAATCGCGTTCAATATATAAAACTAATAGAATAATCTGTCATTTCCAGGGATGTATAGACGTACTGGAGAGTCTCAGAGAGGGAGAGTTCGGAGCTTGTGAAGAGGAGATAGAGCGGTACGTGGAAGCGTGTCGCGCTAAATTCCCGTACGCGATCGCCTTCCAGCCGCCGGCCCCCGCTCCCGCTAGCCCCGCCCCCGCTAGCCCCGCTCCCAACCACGTCACAGACGACTCTCCCCTGCAGCCTAAAGAAATCTCCGTTAATAACTGAAACTCTACGGCCGTATCGCCAAACTCTATGGCCGCTCGGACGCAGCGGGGGAGCGCGGGGAGGGACGACTACACAATATACACAACTCAGAGTAATTATGAAGTATAGAGCGAGACTCGAATACGGACAGGCAGGCACGGGTCAGACATCATTTTGCGGTACAGTCATAAGTTCAAGTGGAGTGACTTCATTTCGTTGTTTTAATAATAAATGTTATTCAGGTGAAGTGTGTTGTGAAAACTAGTTATTTACACTAGTTTATTACATTACAACTGCTATAGTTTTAAACGACTACAATAAATCTGCCTACGGTGTTGACGGCATGGACGCAATCTATGTTAATTTATTACTCTGAGGTAGACCCTGTAATGCAACATTTAGATAATCGCCGATGACAGACGAATAGTCGCAAATAGTAGAATGTGAATAACTTACTCGGGTGGATTTGCTATTCGTCACGAATACTTGTCCGTTCTCTGTAGTGTTGGTCTTTTGGCGTAATATGCGTCTTATTCGCGCCGTTTACGTACGCGTCGTTATTCGGCAAGTTATTCGAGGAATTGTTTGCGATTATCTAAATGATGCCTAAATATTACGCGTAAGTTACTCGCCGAATGTTCAAAGGGGTCATAAAGTTTGGCGCTCAATCTAACATTTGCGTCGATTTTGATAACATGTCCGGAAAACGGGAAACGATTCAGATATTGCTCAAACATGTCTACACTTATTGCTAATTTAAATCGTACCCATTGTAAATTCGCAAATATTTTTTATCCAAGAAAATGCTAATATCTCTTGTATTTACCGTTTCATACAATTAAGGTTTTTCTCATTTTTTTAAGGTGGTAGATCATTTTATGGTCCAACTCCGATGGCACCACCGGCACACCTATTTTTGCCTAATAATAACAGTGTTAAGCGTTGCTGTCTTTTGGTTTGAAAGGTGTGAAAAAGGAGACTTACTTATCCGAGGCCTTCAAACCTAACGGGTAACGACGCTTTTGTAGTTGACCTCAGGTAGGACTCTAGTATTATCTGAGATTGATTCATGGGCGGCAGTAGTTACTTACCATCAGGTAGACTGCATGTTCCTTTGCTACTTCAATATAATAAAAAGGGTAGCCGTAATAATTCCAAAAAATAAAGACATGTTATTAAAATCGACTGAAAATTTGCGCTGCGATAGGATCTCAACGACCCAACACTCAGTCCGCTCGGCCGCTACAAACTCGCTGTAAAATGTTTCTCAATCTCTAAAACTGAGATGAATGATTGGTTTCTTGGCACATATAAAAATCTCCAATGACGAAAGCATCTTAATAAGTTGAAAAAAATAGATCAGTGCAGTGATATATAACAGTATAATAGTATATTATGTGTAACTTAAATAAATTGAGTATGATACGCAAATAAATTTTATTTTAATAAAAAAAAACCTTTTTTTTTATTAAATTAAATTTATTTGCGTTATATTACTCCGTTATGTCATGACGGTGAATTCTGATACACTGTCGATTTTTTTTTATTAAATGGAGAATATTTTATTATTCACATAAAGCTTTCATGCGTCCGTCCTAAATGGATTTTGTATTGTAATCTTTGGACATAATGGGATGTATTTTTCCAGAGTCTACATAATGAAACAGTCTATAAAATGTTTAAAGACATTTTTTTTATTTTGTCGTGGCATCATTCATTGACAGATAGTACCAATCATTGGTCGATCTTATTCGATATGATAATTAAATATAAAATTGGTTTTTTGTACGTCTGTTTCTTTAAAACTTATCAAAGAAGGTTCAATGGATTAGATTTTTTTACACAATGTTGTATTTTTATATACGTACTCTTTATCTTCAATTATCGTACAGGTACAATCTGATCTAAATCCAATTAAATAATATCAGATTGGGTAACAACAAAGTGTGGTTGGGTTATTTGTAGCCGCAACCAATTATTTTGTAAAATATACACTTTAACAAATGTGTCAAGAATCCAATTCATTCAGGCGACAGTTGGTTTTAGATTCGGCAGTAGTCATTTCAGAGTGAAGGTGTGTCACAAAGACTATATTGGAGTGTTTTGATACTTTTGAAAATGTCCTTGAAAATTTCAAGAACATGCTACGGTGAATTCTGAACATCACTAAACATTTACACTGACAAATTAGGTCAATTTCTCTCACTTTTGTTAGTAAAACTTAATTGTATATGAAGAAAAATGCATGTTTTACCTGCCAATACAAACAGCCTTGTACAAAGAATTTCGTACAATCTGAACAATATATATTTTCATATGAAGGAGCAATGAAATGTATTTTTGGGTAATACGTTTCACTTGATGTAATTTATCATTTAAACGCAAGACTTGTTTTTTAATTTTTCAAAGTTCTACCCCACCCTTGTTACCTATTGTTTACTCCCTCTTTTTCTGTGACGTTTAAAACATACAAATTCCATGAATTACTTATTCATTTAATTATTAACATTTACATATTCTTTTTAAATTATTATTAATGACGTCACGACGCTTACGACGTAGTTTTTATGCGGTCCCCCTTCACCAACCTAAACATGGCGTAATCTGTGACGATCATCCCTAATAAATGTTGGCATCATTTTTATAAGGGTTTCTTTGATTTTTTCAAAATCAATGAATGTTAACGATGAACAGTTTTATTCCCATAAGGATTTTATATAGGTATCCATTGATTTCCGATACTTTTTGGTCATTAAATTAACAAATAAATTCTTGTATACTTTATGTAAATTTTGTCATTTACGACTATGTTATTAAACTGAAGCTATGTATGTCCAACGTAGATTGGTTAACGTTAGGCGCCTGTTTGTAGAAAACTACAAATACTTTCAGTATGTATTCATTTTCATAATCAAATGTGGTTATGAAAAAAAAACGTTTACAATATCTTATATTGCACTTTTCATTTACGTTTTAATAACAACTTTTATTGTGCATCAAAACCAAACTACGATCCACTAGTATCACCATTTTTCCATAAACTAAAGCGCGCGAAAAAATACCTCCAAATGTCTGTATGACAGTTAGGGATGAGGCGTGTTTTTATTAGTGATGTGTCTAACAGTTTTTATTAATTATTCGTGCCTACAAAATGATTATAATTATTGAATATAAAAGAAAGTTAAGAATGAAATTTATGTTTTGTACTTTTATTTCTTAAATTTTGACACTTCAAAATAATTTAAATTTGTGAAGTGAAAGCAATAACTTAATTTTATACTGAAATGTTGTACGTGACCCGCGGGTAAAAATCGAATGTAAACTATTCATTATAATATTGTTACTACATCTCTTCAACCATACTTTGCAGTTTTTTACTTTAATAATTTTTAATTCACCAATATGTATGTTTTTTATTTAATTATGTCAGCCAAATCAACACTGTTTTGTAATATTTTACTCTTAAACCATAAATGGTTTGTAATTATACAGTGGGCAAATTATTGTATTAAACTCTTTCATTTCAATACGCCAAATGTGTTAAATTTACAGTTTTCAATTTGTACTATTTCGGCGTATTTTGTGTATAAAACTCGCAAGAGTATGTTTTCAGTACCAACTGTGTTTTAAGTGTTTTTATGGTTATTTAAAAAAAATAGGAAATTCGATATTTTGCCTAAATGTTCAAGCAATATATGTAATAGGAACAATGTACCTATTTGCCTTGCTAAATTAGGAAGTAAATAGAAACTTTAAAGGTACATAATATGTTCAACTTATTATATCGCTTCTTTGCTTCAATAACGTGTTTTTTAAAAAACAATTTTACAGTAGTACATTTTTTAAATTTTAAAAAAATATTTTAGTTAATTGTGTATCTTATGATTTGAGATAGTTTAGGTGATAAAGTGTTTGTGGTAAAAAAATACACAATTAAGTAATTTTTTTTTTTATTTAAAAAATACTCTACTGTAAAATTGTTTTTAAGATAACACATTATTGAAGCAAATAAGTATTAGGATTGATCGTCATTAAGGTACCTATGTACGTACTGAAATGAAAATAAATAAAAATATATATCCCACATATATTTTTATATTGGTAAGATCTTGTTATGGCAATTAAGCGAGAAATATATATGAAATATTACATGATTCATCAAATTAGGTCGATGTGGATATACAATAATATTTATCTGCTATTGTAACTTACAATGAAAATACCCACTTAATGTTGATGTTGCAAAGGAAAGTGCATACTTTCAATTCGCCTTATTACTCTCCTTTAAATGTGGATTAATGTTCATTATTATGTGCATAATATTCTATGTAAAAAAACCTAAACTAATGTAAAAATATTTGTATAATATTTTCAGGCCCATACGGTTTTTGATCGGACTACGCACTAAAATGATACTGGTCATGTTAGTGGAACTATTAAAATCTACAAAAATGGATCCATTAGTTGCCAGCCAATTATTACATGGTTGTGGGATCGAGGACATCTTGATCAGCGGGTCGGGTGGCCGACCATATAATTTTATTTTATTGTGAATTAGATAAATATAGCAATGTTTGAACACCCATTTGATAAACTATATCAAGAATTCTCACCGCAGCTGATTTATGGACTAAATTGGGGTCTGGTACGGTTTTAGCTGTCTTCAATTTGAATGACAAGCTTTGCCCAGCAATAACGTATAAATTACTGTTTTAAATGCATTAATTAGTATTAAAATTTATTATTAGGGGCAACTACGTCGGACTTACCTGAGGCTAATCATTATCAAGCTGGGATAGCGCATGTTTCTACTATTGTACAATATCAGTAAATGTCGGAATGCCCAGTCATGCTTTGAGCATAAACCTCCTTAGGCGGGTTGAGAGTGAAATTTTTGCAACAATTCAATATTACGATAATTTGTGTATTTGAGCTGTCGGGCTCGAAATTTACTTATACACAAATCTGCTTCAAAACTTCAACTTTTCTAAAACCGATCGAGTTTGCCAATGTTCATTACGCTTTTTTTTTTAAATTTCTCTTCATCATAGGTTCTATACCTCTATGTAGATAGACAGTGGAAAATAATTTTTGAATATTTTGCCTTACAACTTCAACGTTTTAAATTATAGTACTTTGTGCCTTACTGCTTGCGACGTTCTCACGTGACTTAAATCTGACCAACCCCCTTTACATCTGACGTCATCAGGTCGATCAGCTAGGGGTCGCGACCCCCATTATTGAAATGACTAACGTGTAAATTAATTTAAGATCCGAACTATGTTAACAATTTTCCTGATTCCAAATTTTGGTACGCAATATTGCTATCGTGGCTTGAAATACCGAGTCTCGTGTAAATCCAGCGTTAGCACCAAACATTTTTAACATTTGTATTTTATAACGTGCGTGGCCTCAAGTGTTCAAGATAACAAATTATATTTAGGGATTGTAAAACATTCATTGGTCTTGTGACGTGTAAAAAAGTATTGTGTGGCGAATATTAGTACCGTACGCAATAATGTTAACTGAATCGAGGTACGCTTTGTAAATAATTCTTATGTTTAAGTTTGTACTGTACAATACAGTTAGAATTCTTGTCTTCGTTCGTATTGACTGCCGTGCGAGGGCGCTAGGTGTTGTTTGAAAGTTGGTATGTAATTTACATGGACTCAAATGTAACAACATTATAGTTTTGTTGATTTCAAATAATTGTTTGTAGATATTTGTAAAGTTTGGACAATAATTATATAATTGAATACTCCGAATTGTAACTGTTGTGTGTACTTTAGTTGAGTGAGAAACAAATTTACGATTATTTATTTATCATTTCCCGTCTCCACTGCGGCTGTTGAAATAATTGACGGTAGATAAATTTCAAGTGTTCTGTGAACAAGATATCATACATGGAATAAATATTTACCAATCAATATGTAACAAGCGACACTTCGCAAAAGTTTAACGAAACTTAACGAATAGCATGTAATTTTACTTCTTGAGGCACTATTGAACATTATAATATAAAATCTTGTGTAATATTGTGTATAATATGGTATTATTTCGTAATAATAGATTATACGCCTCAGTTTTGTGAGGTGCACTATAGATAGATTTCATTATAAATAATTTTACATATTGTAACATTCATATCGGTCGCCATGTTCTGTTCAGATGGAAATATTAATTTATACCTAGCCTGGTCTGGGTGTTCGTTTCTTGTCTCCTAGTGTGGAGACGAACGTGGGTGGGTTAACCTACTTTGTGAAAAAATATGTGTACCTCTATTGGCAATAAATACCATTTATATAAATAATTAATTAATAAGGTTTTTGTACAGACTTACAAAGATATGGTGAAATCTATCTATTTAAGTGGTGTTGCCACAAGCCTTATCTTGTTTTGAACTTGTGTGTACATTAGTTAGCAAATGTAGTAAGGACCAAATGACTTGATTTTGGACTTAAGATGGGAAAGGATGATACTGACGCCGGGGTTTAACCATATAATTGAAATTGCAAGCTATTTTGATCAGCTTTTAATATTCGTATCAACCTTTGCCTTTCTTGCATGTAATAATAATGTATGTGTATGATATTGACAATTAAAAAATGATCTAACTAGCTCATAATTTGAGTAATATGGTCTTATCCTGAGCTCAAATAATTTTATGATATTTACAAATTTGTTATTCATACGTCTCTCAGCCGGAACCAGTGGAGCGCTTTTGCTTTTCTTTCCTCTGTTCAACATAATGTTACGTGAGACATGTTGGGTTTTTGTTCATTGGTGTGATTGGAGTATTTTGTACCCCCGTCATCTTGTACATAAAGTAATAAAATTTCATTTTACAAATTGATTGCATTTGTTTTATTTCAATATTTCAACATACACTATAAAGTGAGAAGTCAAGTATATCACAATTGACTAAATATTTTATTTAGTTATTCTTTATTATAAAAATTTGATTGTAGATAATTATACTAATAAGTACATTTTGAAATTCATAATTCGTAAATATAGTCCTTTTGAAAGACTAGTCATTCTTTGTCAATAGTAAAGTTGATCACTATGTTCTTGTTTGTTGGTTTGAATTGCCTGGAAAAAAATAAAAAAAAATATTACCACAGGTTTTTGAAGTTGTACTTTTATTCTTTTTATATTTTTAATTACCACTCCAAAGAAGTATGACTTCTTTATGCTTTATGCATAGCACAAAAGTACTTAATATTTTAATAGCATTAACATTATTTTTGATTTAAATACCCAAATGTAGCAGAAATCAAAACTGTATAGGTTCGATGCACACAGGATGAGTTTTAGGTTAAGATGTCTTTACATTTTAAATATTTGTTTTGCGCAGTTTTATCTTTATACTTAATTTTGCAAACAATTGCGTCAATTCGTTTAGATAGACGATATTTACTGTTTTACTATGCACTTATTACTTTGAGTGTATAATAAATTAAAAAACGAAATTACCAGTATTTAACACCAGCTGCTTCAAACATTCTCTTAGATGCTATGTTATCAGCCTTGTGAGAGTTCTTATTGGATAAGTATACAACCTCTTTTATCCTCGACTGGATGATTATTTTCGCACACTCATTGCATGGGAAGAGACCCACATACATTGTGCAATCCTTTAAATTTGCAGAATTCTTGTTTATTATAGCATTCATTTCTGCATGACATACTGAAAAGAATTAATAATATTACTAATGAAATGATAGATGAAATTTTGAAATATCTCATCGCATATTGCAGTGGTTTGAAGATTAGAGAATCCATTGGCCTTTGGACTTTGATTATGGTGGCATTAGTCCACAAACCGTGTGACTGAATGAGTGTGAGCAATTGATGAATAATGTGTATTGTAACGTGAAGTTGCTCATATGTATAGTTATGCAATATTCTCCTACAGATTTTCTTATGCATGTGTAAAATCATATGACCGCGAACTGCATGCAATAACTAGCTTGTTAGCCTGATATAGGTGGGATTCTGGGTTCAAACTACAGCCTGAGTGTAAAGGTTTATGCTATACTGTGTCGGCAGGTGAAACAATATATAAAACTACATTGGTTTCCACTTAATCATCAATTATCACCAGTCAAATAAAAAAACCATGAATTGTGTACCGCTCATAACTTGACAAGCTTGCATAAAATTCTAAATTATGCTGTAGTTTCCAATGTAACACCATGCTAGCTGGATATGTATCGATTATACTACTATAGCTATAATTAACTAATATAGCAGGTGGTAGAACCCTTTGTAGTTCAACTCCGGCGGCACCACCACCACACTTATTTCTGCCTAACAACAGCAGTGTTGAGCACTGCTGTCTTCTGGTTTGAAGGGTGTGGTAAGGGAGATAAACTTAACGAGGCATTCCAACTTAGTCCTCAGGGGTAGCAACGCATCTGTGTTCGACTTCAGTTGGGATTCTAGTATTATCTGGAGTGGATCACAAATATCTATGGGCGGCAGTTGCCACTTACCATCAGGTGGACTGCATGCTCATTTGCTACTCCATCATATATATAAAAAAAAAAGGTTGATTATGATATCAATTAGACATTACAGCCCATAAAATAAATAACCAGATTTTAAAAATGATATGCCATTTATGTGTATGTTATCATATGATTAAATGACAAAGAAAAAAGATTCAGTCAGAGTATGAAAGTGAGTTTGTTTGTGTGAAAAAGCGTGAAAAGTCATCCAAACTGCACAAGGCGTGGTGAATTACCTTCAATCTCATAGGAAACTGATGATGATGATTGGTAAAAAAACAAAATTATATCAGTAGTCAACATTGCTACACTAGTGCAACTATGTAGACATATGTATGTATGGTTGTGTATGAGTTTACAAGTCCTAGGTTTCCATGTGTGCTAATAGGTTGCGTGTGTGTGTCCACAGTTTATACACAGAAAATCCTAGTATAGAGTATAAAAAGCACAAAACAAATGAATAAAGTGCAGCCAATTTCTTTAAATGAAACCAAAAAACTTACCATATAGAAATTTACTGTCTAATGGAGAAGGAGTATTCTTAGCCCAAGGAAATTCATCATCACTACATCCTATTGGCATACCATTGTAGCTAAAAAGATGAAAGGGTTTCAGTGTGGTTGAAATTTGCTTATTTTAATTATGGCAGCGTCCATCGTCATAGAACCTATTCTTAAGATCATAAATGTAATGGTTTGTAAACCACCTGTGATAAGACTAGATTTCTACCTGAGGTAGACTACAGATGCGTCTCTACTCCTAAGGACTAAGTTGGAATGCATTGGATAACTATTACTATTTATACAATTGTCAAGAAAATACGCATAAATAGGATTGCAAAGGTGTAATAATCATTTATACCCATACTAAGAATAGATCCAGTCTGGAAGAAAATTCCAGACTTTCATATTAAAAACTGAAAACTCATAGTAAACAAGCCAAAACTTTAATACGATAAATGTCGGATAGGTCGGATAGAACTTGGTACATTTGAGTGATTTTTTTTTTGTTTTGAATGTACAACATTATTTTTTAAATTCAAATACAGCTTTCAACTCCTTGTCTTAAATATGTGATAAAAGCTATTCTTTTATACTTTACAAACATTTAAATGTGGTATCAACTTGTTCAATTTTTGATGGTCATTTGTACTTCTTACACAGTATGTGTGAATGTCTATGTTTTTGTAACAAGTGTTTCAGTTACAACTATTGTAAGGTTAACCAATTCATGGCCCATGACGCACCTAGCGCGTCATGAAGAAACCTTTAGGGAGGCCAATGATGCACCTAGCGTGTCAATAGATTCCTTTTATATCTGTGACCGCTACATTTTTTTGGAAAATTAAATTGTCAGGGTCAATGACGCTCCACGCGTATCTTTACATTTTGTATGGGGCCGGGGCAGAAAGTGTCTAGAAATGAAGATGGCAACGAAATGGTTAACTTGTGTCTTTACTAAGTACTTAACTCACCCAATTCCTACTATTTGGTTATCTTCATTAACAATGCATGCTCCAACCTGAAAACTTGGATCTTTGCTTCTTTTCGCAGCCAGCATTGCTGTTGCCATAAAATATTCTTGCCATTCTAGATAATTTGTTCGTTTGTTTTGTACATTGTTGCTTTCTTTAATATTTCGGATGTTATTAGCTTCTCTGTAACAAAAAATGCATTTGTATAGACAAAAATAATTGATGGACTCCTGTTATTTCAAATTATTAGCCTAATTAAGGTTAAAATGTTAAGTTGATGTACAATTTTTTGTTTAATTAAAAGATGTGAGTTCTGCAGTTTCTTTCGCCGCTTCTTCTCCATAACAAAACACCTTGTGAAGTGGTGGTAA
>DWRA01004110.1:0-11229 GCA_018250295.1 Spathilepia clonius
CGGTTTCTCCCCGCCACCGCAGTTCCGCCGTGACCACGATCCATGCAACTGGGTCGAAATATCGGCAACTAAGAAATAAAAAAAAATAAAAATTTCGTATCGTGAGTAACCCGTTACATACCAAAATGTATCAATTCCGCGATAATATTAGCCTAAAAAAATCATATATAGTAACAAGTTATTGTTACAAGCCTTTGTTTTATTTATAATTTTTTTTTTTTTTTTATAATGGAAGCAGTGAGCATGCAGTCCATTTGAAGGTAAGTGGCAACTGTCGCTCAAGGAAATCAGTAATCAACTTAAGATAAAGTTGAATTCCTGTCTGAGGTCAGCCACAGATGATTTGTTACCCACGAGGACTAAGTTGGAAATTTTCGGATAAGTATGTCTCCCTTACCATGTCGCCAAATTAGAATACATCAGCGGTTTTTTCCGCTGTTATTAGGTAGAAATAAGTATGACGGTGGTGCCTCCGGTATCCAATCACGATGGGTTCTACCGCCTTCCATTTTTGCTTTAAAATAATCTTCCCCTTCTTTTAAGGATAGTTTTTCGGAATATTATATAAGCATGATCATATCTTCCATCACCATTAAAAATAATTATTACAATAATAATTTCGAATTATCAATTACTTCATTAGTGAAAATTAACGTACGTGAACACTACAGAAGTATTTTTCCTCAACACGTTTTTAACCTGACGAATATTATTTTAAATGACAATGGCTATTCATCTCATTATTATGTACAGCTCAACCGTGAAGTTAGTTAAAAAACAAAGTATTTTTCGTGTTTTGGCTTGTATTACTTTGTTAACGATTTAACCATTTCATGATGATTTTTATACGATTTAAAAAGCAAAAGAGTATAAAGTCCAGGTGGACCTAAAAAGGTTTTTTACAGTTTTGCCTTTCCATAAGGCAGACTACATGATAGAAAGTAGTCACCGTCGCCTGTGGACATTTGCAATACCAGACGAGTTGACAATGCGTCGCAGGCTTTGGAGGAGAGCTCTTTTTGCAAATTTTGAAGATCTCCAAGTTATAGCGCTCCGGAAATACCTTGGGAAGTATTTCATGCCACATCTTGCACGTTCGAAACCAAAATGTCCGTGCAAACCGAACCGTGGAGGAACAAATTTCCATCCGCTACGGGTCCACTTGGTGTGCATGGGATTTTATCCTTCGGTGCGATGGAGGAAGGGTGCCTAACTAGGCCAAATAGTAAGTCACTATCAATGGACATCCATAACTAATACAGTACAAGGGTAGAAGGTCCACCTGAGCTGACTATGGTCTAAACCCCTCTAAAAGGAGACCTGAGTCCAGCAGTGCGTCATTAATGGGTTGACGATGGTAATCCTACACTAATTGCGATTAGAATTAATATAGGTATAATAAAAGTATCGAAGTATGTAAAATTTGATTTAAAATAACCGTAGTAATTGGGTTAATTAGTGCCTTACTCTATTGTTGTCATTGTTATATGATTGTATATATAATTCATGCATGTATATGACGCATTAGTAAATAATGAAATTGTTATTAACCGTAAATATTTTTTTCTAATTTGGTTTAAAAATATAACTATTGTAAGAACTTGTTTGAAGCGGTTATTACCGGTTATTGCTTGGGAAGTTTGTCAAAGGGGGTCGCAACTCCTAGGGGATCACGTTTATTATTAAAGGGGGTCACAATTTTTATCCAAATAAAACCTGTATACAACAGATGCGGTTGTATAGAATTGTAATGTTTTTTTTTATGTTATTGTCATCTTGTAACGACACGAAAAAACCAACTCACACAACCTATACAAAGCACGAACTTCGGATGAAGTCATTAATAATAATATCAATTGACAACTGCACCATGCGGCTTTACCCGCTTTTAATAAAATGTAACATGATGAGAATGAAAATAGAAGTATAAACATGAGGACAGCTTTCGGATTTTGCATGTATATTTGTGTAATTACATCACAGGGGACAAAGCATTCATATCGTGATATTTAGATGCTCCATTGAATTGATATTAATTTACTCTTCCGATATTGACCTCCAATGGCTCACGGGGGGAGATCAATAAGACCATTATACCAATTAGTAAGTAAGCTATGAACCACATCTTAGATTGAATTTTCGGGAATTGCGCCGTATAATTCCGTAGTAGTTCGGACAACATCCTAACAATTCTGGAAACTGGTTCCTGTGGAATTGTATTCGTCCTTGAAACTTTGAGCAGCGCTATTTTATGCTACGCAAATATGGCGGTTTTTTTTTTTTTTTTTTTTGTTTTTTTTTAATAAAAACACTCATAAAAATAAGCATGTAAATATATATATTTTAAATTAATATATTATGCAACATATTATGCTTAATATATTAAACCAAAAAATATATATGTATTTTAATTTATTTATAATTAATATATTAAGCAACATATTATGTTTAATATATTAATTATAAAATAAATATATTAAGCATTAATATAAATGATATATGGAAGAAGCAAACTACTGTGGTTTTTTTAGAAATTAGAGTTCTATCTGATAACGTGTGAGTGTATTTCGTTTAACTCTCAAACTACAAGATAGTTAACACAGCTTGGGCAGCTTTATGGTTTCCGGAGTCGAACAACGAAGAATTATACTACAGTGGTAAGGGAGATAAACTTAACGAGGCATTCCAACTTAGTCCTCAGGGGCGCATCGGTGGTTGACTTCAGTTGGGATTCTGGTCTTATCTGGGGTGGATCACAGGTATCCATGGGCGGCAGTTACTACTTACCATCTAGTGGACTGCATGCTCGTTTGCTACTCCATCATATATAAAAAAAGTCACAGAATGCACTAATTAAAAAAACATTTCTTTACTTTAATAACGAAATTTTTAAAAACACTAAGACTATTAGTACAGATTAAAACCCATCTTAAGCCATTTAAAAAAATGTATATCTTGTTTTGCTTTATGTTAAATATTTTTGGGCTCAGAAACCAACTGAAAACCTAACAAAATCGTTTATTATTTTTCATTCCTAACGAATATATTATAATCTATATATTTAAGGTACATATTGCATCGTATAGGAACAAAATCGTCTCGGATGTACAGAGATCCATTATCCAATAAATTTCCATATTGTTCCTGACACTCCACCCACATGACTTCGTAACTATAATGACTTGCAGCCCACTACGTTCGTAGCTCTGTGACACTGTAATCCAACTTTTTTATCGTCCTGAGGCAGCATACGAGCATGCAGTTCATCTTATGATAAGCGATTATCGTGTAAAGGTTTATTAATTTACACGATATATTTTGTAAGTTTTTTTTCTTTTATAACATGGAAGTAGCAAACAAGCATGCAGTCCATCTGATGGTAAGTCGGAACGTCTCGAATAAGTATGTCTCCCTTACCACACCCTTCAAATACGAAGACAGTAGCGCTTAACACTGCTGTTATTAGGCTGAAATAAGCGTCGAACTACGAAGGGTTCCACCACCTTTGTTATTGGTTCTTTTATTGTATAAGAATAAATCTACAGAAATAATAATAAAAAGTCTTACAGGAATAATTAGATTACAATCATGACATCTATGATTAACCCTAGACTAGTCAGTCCTACCTGACGTCCAGTACTGATGCGTTGCTACCTCTCAGGACTATAGAACGTCTCGGATAAGTAAGTCTCCCTTACCACACCCCTTAACCCAGAATACAGCAGCGCTTAACACTGTTGCTATTAGGCAGAAATAGGCGTAGCGGTGGTGCCGCTGAAGTCGAAAAGCAAAGGGTTTACACCCTTAAAAGACTACGCTTTCTACACTCATAGTTTTCCTAGTGTAAGGTACTACGATTTTTTCTGTATAGACACATCATACTTCCAGATCTAAGAAATTCAATTTAATTATGTAAATTTCGATTCTTGGTCGGGAATCGAATTCGGAACCTGCTGCGTGATAGACCGGTATGGCGACCATGAAAGGGAATTCTAATAGTTTTGTTAGGGGTGGTGACAGGTTTTTAAGCAGTGGCTTCGCTGCAAACATAAGTTAGTCAAAAATACGCAGTAAAACCTTGTTGTTTGAGATTTAATCTCTCAACCCGCGAATCTCGAGTTCAAATCTCAGACACGATGAATAGGAACGTGTCTTTTATATAAAAAACACAAAGTACGTATAACAATATATTGTAGTACAAAATGACTCTACGGTAGAGTTCTTATCTTATTCATCTATATAAGTAAAATATCCATAGCAATAATAAATATAGGAAAAAATATTTTATAACACATTTTATCTAAGGATAACATATTCAATTCTATTTGCTAAAACAATTTTCTATACATTTTTATCTTCAATACAAATTACATACATCGTGCCATCACGATGTTGTAAAATTGTTTGAGGCATTTAAAAATACATTAACTGTACTCACTATAAAACTATTTATTAATACTATTGTAGTGACGTATTTACGGACATTATTTATTACGTCCGTTATCAATAACAATCTATCGAGTTAATAATAGTTATTAATATTTATTATATTAATAACATTAATTTTGATTGAATAATCAATCTATCTGTTTTTTGACTTTTGTAGATCGAATTTTGACAATATCTGGCAGAAGTTAGAAAAATTTACAAAAAATGATTAAATAACGAGCGTAAACAGTGCTAGTCTAATGGTTAAATCACGGCCTCTGAATCGAGGGGTTTGAGAAACAATCCCCAGACACGGCACCTTTGATTTTATTGTTATGTGCGTATTGAAATGAATGATTACTTGCTTCATGCAGCGAAGGAAAACATTAAGAGGAAAAGTACACACCTAAAAGTTTTTTGAAAAAACAGCATCTCAAAGTTTAGCACTTAGTCAGCGCGGTGGGCTGTGGTCTAACTATTTCAACAATAGAGGAGACCCGTGCCCAGCAGTGGGACAGTAATGTGTTGGCGATGACGCCGTTGTTAATAATAATCAATCTATCTACTGTTTTTCTTACCAAAAATCAAAAAAATCAAAATCAAAAATCATTTAATCAAAGTTGGTTCATACATAACTTTTTGAACGTCAACAAGCTACCACCGCTTCGGAAAATGTTTCGCTATGGAGAAGAAGCGGCGCAAGAATCAAAGATTTTTAAACTACGATTTTTGGTTGGTGTAAATTGGATAGGTTGATGGTTAAGAAACAATGGGTGTTAACCTCCAAATAAATATAAAGAGAGATATACAAATTGAGAGCAAAAAACTTGTTTCGATAAGGGCCAAACATTGTGAAACCGGTTGTATTGTAAAACTAGTTACGTGAACTTGACACTAAAAAAAGTACATTCAATATTGCTCTAATCAATTACAGAATTAAGGATCATTGTTCAGTTTGAATTTATTGTTTTTAACAGAGATATATTAAGTAACTTCGTGTTTCCATCGAAATGATACCAGTGTAATAACTTAGTGCTTGCGTCACGGCCTCTCGATCAAGGAAACCGAGGTTCAATTCTCCGACATACGTCTCCGATCTTTCAAAGTTATGTGCGTTGTGATTATAATAATAATATCACTTGCGCTATAACGGTGAAGGAAAACATCGTGAGTAAACATATACAGTGAGTTCTTTGAATTAAAAAAATGTTTAAACGCGTAAAAGTCTACCAATTCGCACTTGCCCTGTACGGTGCCCAGCGGGACAGTAATGGGTGCGCGACGACTGTGATACAAGCGTTTCTGTTTCTGCCTTAAAGCGATGAATAAGAGATGTATTTATGGAATTAGGTAACTGTGTTCCCTTACGAAGTACATTTATCTTACATCTAGGCACCACTGCCACGCCTATTTCTACCCAGTAACCGCAATTTTAATTTTAATGCTGTATTTGGTATGCAAAGTGATATAGGGGACATATTTATCCGAAGCGTTCCAATTTAGGTTTCATATGTAAAAACGCATCTGTGGCCGATTTCAGTAATCTAATCTTATTTGAGGTTTATTACAGAAAAAAAGCGCAACCCTATTTCTAACTACTTCGAGATTTAAGAAATTGTGTAATGTTGTCAATTTTTATAATTAACTCTAATTTGTTTAGTAGTTACTGATATAACTATACAGACGAAGACAAATAAATATGCATACCTATGAACCTTAATGCATAAAGGTAAATTTGCAAAACGGCATTTATTTTAAAGTAACATATTACGCAAACGTTCTTTGTATAAAGTCTGAAATAGTGAAAGCAATTAATTAATGTTAAAAACTTCGTATGTTAAAAACCTGTTTTATATGTTGTGTATGTTTTTTAATGACAGTACAATCGTATTGAATGCACTCTAGTAAAATATACATCGCGTTTAAATAAAAAAAAATGGTAAATTTTAATAATACACGATACAGTATTTATCGCGTATATTTAAATTTTAAATAAAAAACATCGTAAATTTTAATTATACACAATACAATATTTATCGCGTATATTTAATTTATTTAAATTTCAGATATACGCAGGAAATAAAAAAAATATCATAAATTTTAATTATAGACTATAAAATATGTAATTTTAGATAAATATTTTTATATATTTTTAGATATAACTATATTAAGATATAAATTAATTGATTGATTAAATATTACCAATTTAATCATTCCATGTAAATTACAATGCTGTATAGTTTTATCTCATATCAGTCTCATATCATTTTTATCTCTATCACTATTATGATATTTTGCTTTCTTAACTAGTTATAATGTCTGATGTTTAATAAAATTCCTTGTATTTCATTGTTTAAACATGAAACTATTCGCGTGTAACGCAATTTGACCTCCAATGAAATGCGATGACAGTGATCAACACTAAGGCTTGTGCACGACCGAGCCTCAAGACGTGAGTAACATGGACAGAAACGATATAATTAATGTCCTTGATGCGTCTATATAGCGCACGCGACCGGATTGTTTTAAAGCATGACTAAAGTTTGTCTTAATTTCGTTTATATTTTTGAGAAATTGTTAACAGACACTCATGACATAGACAATCTTTAATTTTGGATAAATACTTGGAACATAATAAATTAATGCCAAATGCAAAATAGTAAAAATCGAGATTTGATAACTTCTAGTGGGCAGAAGTTATCAAATTTCAATTCTGTCCACTAGAAGCTGTAAAATTTCGCTCTTCGGTAGGCAAAATAGTGGATTATTGATAAAAGATTTCTTTATTAATAACTGGAAAACTATTTTGGTGTAAAATGAATTTTCCTGGACTTTGATTATACGAATATGCATAATTAAAGGTTGTTCATTATCTCTGATCTAGATAACTACCAAAATTACAAATTCATATAAAATTAATGTAGTACGTATCGTGTGTTATATATAACTTACATATTACACATATTTGAAGGTACCCTTGTTTATCGCTTCTCGCATTTCGTTTGCAATAGAACAAACCGGTACGCTTATTGCTATGGTGATTATTAGTAATTAGTGGTATTGCAAAACGTTGCATATTTCAAAAATAATTTTAACTCGTTAAAGCGTCACGATTATCATCGAATTTGGCACCGTGCATACAAGCAATTCATAATAATTCACGAGAATTATAACTTCGTCTACATATAATTATGGTGGAGACTTATGTAAGTATCACGCGTTGTTCATCGAATAGCAGAAATTGCATTAACGCGCACAAAATCAGTTCGGAGAGATAAGTAAAAATTGCCAAATAATTTAGAGGACTGTATTTCGTTGTTTTTGCGTTTTAAACACACCACGTACTGTTTTAACACAAATAATGATCACAATTCACTCACCATTATTCCGAAATGCAACACGCGGTCCGACCACGAGGGTTTAAACAGCGCACAACACGTGCGCCTCGTTCAGCGTCTGGCGCGCTACTGTGGTTTTCAGGTTAGGTCCGGTGACTTAATTGACTGCGCTTGCGCATCTCTTTGATACTGATAACGATAACGCATCCGTCGCGAATCGGAATGAGCGATACGTGATTGTTCTTAATAAACGTAGTCAAATAGAGTACTGAAAATTATGCAGTTATTTGATATTTGATATTGTACTGGGTTTTATTTGGTTAGGTGTACGAAATATGTTGACACTGTAAAATCCTTTAGTAGTTACTTTGTTTTGTACATTGTTCGTGTGTTCTAAGACTTTATTCTACAGATTGTAATAGTAGCGTAGATGTTTATGTTAGGTTTTAAAATGTCTTAATTTGAATTTCGTTTCCTTTTTAGGGATTTGATTTTGAACTAATGCCGCATATAGGATTTTCTTTAATAATCCCCGTTTCTGAAAGTTTGTTTGACATATAAGTAAATGTACAAATCTTTGATAAAATTTATTTCAACATTATTTTAAGTAATTTATTAATTTTTTGAATTAAGTATATTTCCAAATTAATAACCAAGTTATATATATTTTGTCATGGGTAGATGAATTAATTCCTCATTGAGTTAGAGTCAGCGCTACATAAATCATGAACAATAAATAGACGTAGAAAAATACCTAGTGTTATTACATAATGACACGAGGTTTTTAGACTAGACTAATATCTAGTCATGATATTTTTTTTCAGATGCTGGTTTTTAAATCTGATTGTTGTTCGTTTTTATTAATTAATTAATTCAATGTTTTGCTTACAAAGGCCAGAAATTGTCAATTTCTGCCTACTAGAAGTTGTCGAATTTCGATCTTTGTGAAAAATTTGATAGATTGATTATTAATAATGGACAATAAAAATTTAAATATCAGCGTCCGAATAAAATCGTGTGTATTTCTTCTTCCTATTTCTTTATTTATTGAAGTAATAGTCCACCTGATGGTAAGTGGCCACTGCTGACCACGGATATCTAAATGAGATTAGAGTCCTACTTGAGGTCTTGATGCCCTGCCACCTCTCAGCTCTATGAACAACCCTGAATGAGATAAGAGTCCTACTTGAGGACGAACACAAATGCCTTGCCACCTCTGAGCTAAGTTGGAACACCTCGGGTAAGTAAGTCTCAATTACCACACCCTTCAAACCAGAATACAGCAGCGCTTAACACTGCTGATATATGTTTACTCTGTAAAAAATCTACTGGTATTACGTAATAACACTATTTTTTCCTACATTTACTTATAGTCCATAATTTACGTGTAAATATTGTACCTTATTACAGTGATAAAAATCTTGTTGCACATAGAGTGAAATAAAACATAGTGCGCATAAGGAAATCTTAGACGAAAAATTGTTACGGATGTAAAATAATTACGAACTATTTATATTTTTTATCTACATTTATTATCTGTGGTTTTTGTAAGCTATATAAGGTGCAAAGGAGTATGCAGGATCCCCTTTTGTAGATGGTAGAATGAAGATAGGAATGAATGAAGATAGGAATGACAGTGTTTACTCGAGGTGAAGACAGTAACTCTTAATTGTTGCTTTTAGGCAGAAATAGTTATGACGGTGGTGCCTCCATATTCGAACAGTTCTACCATCTTTAACAACAACGATAATTTTGTGGTACCTTCCCCTGTCAAGCTCAACTCACAAGTAGCCAATTTTTAAACAAAAATCCCAATCCTTAAAATTCATCGGCGCTTCATTTACTGCTATTTTAAAGTCACTAGCAGTTATTTGTGCAAGTACCAGACTACTTGGCGACAATAAAACGTGCCAGTACTAGACTTGGAGCCTTGTAACAATTAGTAAATTAACTGTAGGAATGACAGTGTTTACTCGAGGTGACGAGTAGAATAATAAAGCTATTGTTTACGTATCGCATGTAATATACTCACTATCTCGTTCTGTCTTCAACTAACTAATGTCTTACTACTGGGCACAGGTCTCTTAAAGTCAGAAAGGGCTCGTAGTCATAGTTTGAAGGTAGTAGATCCTCTTGTAATTCGACTCCGGAGACACCACCGCCAAATTTATTTACACCTTCTGGTAAAAGTAGTAAATGCGCGTGCAGTCCACCTGTAAAATGGCCACTGCCGTAAATGGAGATCTGTAATCAATACCAGTTAAGATTAGAATCCCACCTGAGGACGACCACAGATGCGTTCCTACATCTGAGGACTAAGCTTAAACGCTTCTAACAAACATATCTCCCTTACCACAACTTTCAAACCAGAATACGGCAGCGCTTAATAAGCAGTATTAAACAGAAATAGGAATGAACGGCAAAAGGTACTTACGTCTTCAAAAAGCATTTGTTAAGTTTTTCAGTCTTCTGGTTTGAAACTTGTGGTAGTGAGACGTGCTTAAGGCGTTCCAACTTAGTCCTCAAAGGTGGTCGTGTCTGTTGTCTTTCTGCACTTTTTGGCCACGTTTTCACTCACACTATTCCGTGTGCAATATTCGTAATAATCGGCCAAGTGCGAGCCGAACATGGACGGTTCAGTACCACCAAATAGCTAAGTCTGGTAGAGACTTAGGTTCGATTCTCGGCTAGGTCTGAACTAATAATGAACATAGACATCTATTATAAGTCTGTTTATATCTGTAAGAGTATCCATGGTACCGATAAAATAGGAACCGTTACTTAGAGCTGAAATTGCATTGAACACTAAGCTAAAAACCAAGTTAGACTAAAACAGTTTTCCTAATTAATTACATTGAAAGGGCAAGGGTTGCAACAGTGATAGTAGACAGGAACATTTCGTAAACAAGTTAAAAAACTAATAATTAGTTCTATTGCCAGTTGCAGGCGTGGAAAGTTCCAGGATTGGTTTTGTAACAGCCAACTAATTTAACACCGAACTCTGTTGGAATAATTTCTCTGAGGGAAATGCTTATTTGTCTGTATTGCAGAGATACCTAGTGTGATTTTCGGTGTCCCAGAGGGAATGTTTTAAACATAAAATATATTTGTAGATGACAGAAAATGAACTATATTTAGATTTGAATTTAATGATTTTTAGTTTTATTATTTGTTTAGTGTTATGTAACTTATAGAGCAGTGATAGCCTAGTGGTTGAATTACGGCTTCTTAGTCGAGGGGTCCGAGGTTTAAACCCCAGGCGCTGATTTTTCGAAGTTAAGTGCGTATTACAAATTAATTATCACTTGCTATAACAGTAAAGGAAAACATCGTGAGGAAACCTGCACACTTGCGAGTTCTTTGAGAAAAAATGTCAAACAGTGTGTGAAGTCTACCAATTCGCACTTGGCCAGCGCGGTGGACTACGGCCTAATCCCTCTCACTCTGCGAGGAGACCTGTGCC
>DWRA01004111.1:0-11226 GCA_018250295.1 Spathilepia clonius
GCAACTGCCGCCCATGGACATTTGTGATCCACCCCAGATAAGACCAGAATCCCAACTGAAGTCGACCACAGATGCGGACTGAGGACTGACCCCTGAGGACTAAGTTGGAATGTCTCGTTAAGTTTATCTCCCTTACCACACCCTTCACACCAGAAGACAGCAGCGCTTAACACTACTATTAGGCAGAAATAAGTGTGGCAGTGGTGCCGCCGGAGTCGAACTACAAAGGGTTCTACCACCACTTAAGGTTTAGGAAGCAAAGGAATATGAAAATAAGAATAGCTGTATTTGTACACTGCATATGCAGTTTAATTTTTGCAGGACTTTATCACATAAAACATGTTGGTTGATATCTGATGCTCGGAAATTTATAGGAAGACAAAGACAAAATGGAATTTGTTGGTGGAGAACTCTCCATGCGTGAGTTTGACTCGCACTCGACCATTTTTTCATAATAAAGTGATAAGCGAACATGCAGTCCACCTGATGGCAAGTGGCAACTGCCATCCACGGACATTTGTAATCCACCCCAAATAACTAAAATCGTACCTGAAGTCGACCACAGATATCTATTCGGCCTATTCTCTTTATAACGTGTATTAATTTAAAGGTGGTAACCCCTTTCTGGTTCGACTCCGGCGACACCAACGCCACGCTTTTCTTTGCCTAATAACAACAGTGTTAAGCGCTGCTGTATCTCGTTTAAAGAGTGTGGTAAGGGAGACTTATCTATCCGAGGCATTCCAACTTAGTCTTCAGGGGCAGCAACGCGTCTGTGGTCGACTTTAGTTTGGATTCTAGTCTTATCTGGGGTGAATCACAGATGTCCATGGGCGGTAGTTGCCACTTACCATCAAGTGGACTGCATGCTCGTTTGCTACTCCATTATAAAGGTACTATTGCATATTCACTATACCTTAATGTGCCCTCGCTATCAACTTTCCAATTCAATCGATTTCTTCACTCGGAATATACCAATTATATTATCGACGCACTCGGTATTATCGACACTAGACGTTTTTTCATGCTACATAAACAGTACTATGATATTAGTGTATTGTTATCAATGTAAAGCTTCCATACAGAACGGACGCAATCAAAACATAAAGGCGACGTTAGACGGACGCGCTTTATTTGCACTCTTTAATAGTAAGTAGCAGCCACACACACACACACTGTAAAAAATTTAAGTCTCTATATATCTACGGTCCAAGAGATAGAACCCTGTGACAAACGAACAGACAGCATCGACAGCATGGGGTTTCATATTTACCCTTTGGATATAAAAGTCTAACAATTAAAGCACATATGTATTTTACATCTTCTCAAGACATCTTTTCTAATCTCAAGATCCCATAACAACCACTAAGATATTAATACTTTTGAAGCTAGTCAACAATTATATTTATTACAACCAAATACCAGCTATTAAGATATGATTATTTGTGAATCTAGTAAAAAAAATCATCAATGTTATTAGACAAGTCTCTTACTCCCTCTCTGCTACGCTATTGCTTGGCCAAACTATTCGACAGACCATAACTTTTCCTTCTTCTATCAATACAGCGTTTAAGCCACTTACCTAGGCACCCTCATGCTCTGCGCGCGGGCCGCGAGCTTTCCGTTCATGAGGAGCTTCTTGGGCGGGGGCGAAGGCCTATTGTCGGGCGCTGGCGCCATGGCCGGCGGCTTCGGCGCCAGGTTCGGCTTGCCGTGGCTCACCCGCGGCCGCTCCGACAGGTCCGACGTGGACAGGGACGACGCCGGCGTGGGGGTTGGGGGGGCCGATGTTAGAGACGTCATGCTGCCCCCTGGAATTGAGCGAGCAATGTTTAGAATTAGCTACAATCTTGAGACATATCTACACTCTTGGAGAAATTTCCTCGCTTCAACTGGAGAAATTCTGGCAAATAAGAACTACATCATTTTACTCCAACGCAGATTACTGGAGAAAGGTGCGATTTTGTACCCAAAGCTTTACCTAGGGGAGGTAAAGCTTACTGTTATCCGTAGTTCTTTGACAATAATCGACGACGTAACGTGCCGTGGAAGGAGCAATTTAAGCCACTCAGGTATTAAATGCGTATTGTTATTTATTTAACTTCAGATTGGGTACTTCATAAGTATCACATCTAACAGTAAGAATGCATTTATACCTATCGCTATCAAAACGTAGTGAGCTCTGTATGTAACATTTTTATTTCGAAATTGAAATAAGCGAACATACAGTCCATCAATATTAAATAGTCAGTAACTCACATCATCTATAATCAACACCAAACACGACAAATCCAAGGTAAAGTCACAGATACATCTTTCTCCTTGAAGACTAAGTCAGAACGCCTCACTACCCCCTCGTACTTACCCAACGCGACCTGCGACGTGCAGTGCAGCGAGCTCTTGTTGCGGTGCAGCGTGCTGGACACATGCTGAGGTAGCGTCTGCTCCGACACCTGCTGCAGGTTGCTGATGCGCTCCGAGATCGAACCGGTCGTCAGCACGGAATCCGATGAGCTCTGCAACAAATTAACGGAATCAGAATGAGAATTTATTTCAGTAAAATGCGTGTTAGAAGTGAATTATCACTTGCTACAACGTTGAAGGACAACATCGTAAGAAAACCTATACACCTAAGAGTTCTTTGAAAAAAGATATTTAAAAGGTGTGTAAAGTCTATTAATCCAAACAGTCAAATTTGAGAAGAAACCCATGCCCAGCAGTGGGATAGTATTGGGTTGCCGATGACTACAACGACGTACACATTCCGAACTGTCCCGTGACCGGAAGATAGTTGAAAACCCATTGTTTATTTTGTGGAGAGCTACATAAGTCTGACTGATTCTAAAAATTTATGGAAGTTCTTTCACATCTAATCAAAAAGCTTTTGTGTCTCTTATTCTGTCAACAATTGCGACAATCGCATGCAAAGATCAGTTAATGAAATGATCTAAACTAGATGGATACGTGATAGCGATAAGAAAGAAAACCAAAAGACACATTTCAAAAAAACTAACTGATACCATTACACAAGAATACCATTTGATGCGTATTATGGATGCAAACAAAAACATTAACGCCAAGAGGAGTATCACATAATAAAAAAGTATTTGCCCCATCTCTAGTTCCTACACAATTTAAACGTAATATACAAGGCCTCATCGTCAGCAAGAGTAATAAGCAGTAATTACAGCGTTCCCGTTTTGTTGCGATTGTTGTAGGTACTTTAATTTGCCCTTTACCTATATCAACACAAATATATCCAGGTTATAAAATACTACCGACGAAACAAATGAATTGACTCCTAATATTTTTTAGTTCAAGCTGCGTGATCATACATGAACATTTACACTTAAACACTCTTATTGATAGCTAAAGCCTAATAGTTGAAACTCTACTGCTCAATTGAATGACCCCAAACAAACCCCCGGCACGCAGCTCTGATTTTTCAAAGTTTCGTGCGTATTACAAATTAATTATCAATTACTGTAACGGAAAAACAGAACACCGAGAGGAAATCTACACTAAGAGAACTTTCCAAGAAAAAAGGTCTCGATGCGGTGTAAACTCCACCAACTCGCCCTTGACCAGCTCGATGGACTATGGCGTAACCCCTCTCACTCTGAGAGCAAACCCGTGTCCAGCAGTGGGACAGTGTTGGTTTGACAACACTCTTATTAGCGAACACCCAAAAAAAAATATAAGTCATCATTTAGATTTGTAGCATTCAGAGAACAAAACGTAGTTAAGATGCGTATCAGACCTGAATGGTAACTGCCGCACTAAATGTGAACATAAGATCCATTTAGTTAATTAAAACGTTCATATTATTAATTACCACTAGAAGTCTATTTTCTTACTTTGTCAATATAAAATATAAACAGATACTTCGAAAGATCATCGACAAACAGAAACTTGAAAGGAAATCTGCATTCAGTCCACTTATTTTTATTACACGTCAAGTGAATGAGCAACGACCGACCTTGTCTTTAGGTGCGTGTTTGTTCTCAACAATTTCAATTAAACGTCTCGTTATTTTCTCGGCGACACTTAAAACGGCTATAGATTGTAATTAAAACCTGTTAAAATGTAGCCATAGTAATAATAAAATATTGTAACAGTTCATAACTAAATAAGATAATACGCCATAGTACATATATACTATTATTTGTATTGCATTTATTATTTCCATTGATATTTTTATTTTTAACATATTTTTTTTTCGTAATTTCTTATTTACAAAACGATAGTTGTGTAATACTTATCTAATGTCCTGTATAAATTTTAGTTATAAGTTTTAATACCTAACATATATAAAGTAACTCGTACAATATATTTGTGCTTTACTACAGCATTTTAGTAACAGCGTAACAATTATCTTAATAAAATCAAAGTGTTCACCACACGTTTACTATTGAAATCTTTAACTCCGACACAAATCTCTATAACTACTATACCAAAACATCAACCGTACAAAAAGTCCTTTGTCTTTTTTCCTTGGCAGATGCAGGGGAGTAAAACTACAGCGAGACAAATTTGGCAAGATCCATTCGCGTTAAAGTGGAGAGGTAAAAAGCTTTAGCCGCACTGCGAAATAAATGAATCTAGCTTTTGTTCTGTATACTTTCAAAAACGTATATAACTTTTACTTTCATCGTTCTGTTACTTTTTTCTCATAAATTGAAATGGCAGACGAGCTTGCAGTCCACTTGAAGGTAAAAGATTATTGCCTTTTTTGCGTGTGCAAACCCTGCATGAGTTTTTCTTAGTAGTAGGGGCAAAGGAGATGATATGCAGGACTCCTACCGGCTAAAACATCATGATGTTCCACTGGACGGCCTTTGTCGAGATTGGATAAATCACTCGTCTGCAGTCCCCTCGGCAAGAGATTATGGCCTGCCAGTCACGGCGGTTGGAAAGCTTGGTGTAAATGACTGACGCTCTCAAAACATGAATACAGCAGTGCTTAACATTTAACAATGTTACAAGCCAAGATGCGATTCTAAAACTCTCATATTCTAATCTCACGTTTCTTCCAAAACAAAAACTAGTTTCAATTAACTCTATCTGTGTGAGCGCATCTTGGAAACTACTAATGTCTTCAACGGTCTGTTTAAGCAAAAAAAAGTAAACTTAGTAAAGTTCACTGCTGTAGTAGTAATAAATAACTGTTTGTCCTAATAACTAGGATTCATACGCAAAAACGTCATAAAATGCTGTGCAAAGACAACTCTCTACTTTACAAGGGCGACGAAGGAATTTTTTTCCGGATATCATGCAAAACCCTGCGCTGGAAAGCGTGCCATTAAAATATATAAATTATGACTCAAGTATTGAGCAGACGCGTAACTGTGCGCTCACTTTTCTTCAATATGCACCATAATATTTACATAGGCGTTGTTGACGGAACACTCGTAATGACAGTGAAAGTTGGCCAGACATCAGCCAATCGTTTCGGAGGCGATTCCGAACACGTACCCGCGACCGACAAGTGGTAATCGTAGGGAAATCACTTTTCGATCCCATTCATCAGTCTGGCCAACCGCTAATATGTAATTCAATTATTGGTTACTGGTCCGTGCATAAAGTGTACAATCATTTCTTTGTTTTCTTGTCCATCTATCAGCCTTTAAAGATCCACTTCAGTACCCTTAGTATGAGTTTTCAATAGAGCTCTCGATTCATCGACAACTCGATCTCCGTTACATTACAATGACAGATTTCACTTCCTTAATGATCGACCAGTGCATGGTTAACTCAATATCAATATAGAGGATCGATTCTGTCAACTCGATTAAGAAAACTTATACTGTTAGCACAATTCAGACCTATCATTTGCCTTCTACAACAGTAGTTATCCGCTGTCTACTTCGGTTGTTACCACGTTGGAGAACATTTTGTACACTTTGAGTGAGCTACGTCGGTAACATATCGTTCGGAAAATATCTCTCCATGATTTATAACCTACTACATAGCTTGTATATAGTAGTTAGTTTATCGTATAGTAACTAATAGTTGATTAGGTGGCACGTAAAAGTTGAAGAAATTACTTAACTTTCTCATTTACATTAGTATAGAAATAAGGGAAGGGAAGGCTGAGTGAGACCAATATTGATTGTTTGTCCAGTTAAACTACCGCATAAATTGCCACGCTGCCCAATCAACGTTCCAAAATTAAATGGCCACTGTCAATGTTACGCTCAGCCTGTTATGGTAATTATTATAGTAACAATAAGCTTTTGTAAACAAAATGAATCAACGCTTATCAATCAATGCACCGGCCGATGTGACGAGAGTATTCTCCGGGAATGTTATCAGGCTATTGTGACATTTACACCATCCACGTAAGGTGTGGTTTCCTGTGAATCAGCGTGAACAATGTATCTGGTGCCGTCGGGTCAGGATCAACGTGTGATTGATGAATCACAGTTCAAAGACACAGACGGACAGCGATGTTAACACGTCGATGACATATTGACGACGTTCTGACATATTGTTTGTATTCTAATTTGTAGTGGAATATAGGTAGAAATAAAAATAACAAGAACCACTGGAGTTTTATAAGTAGTTTTCATACGAAGTTTGAATTCAAGTTAGGTATGCCGTAGATTCAAGATTGCATTTGAGACATGTAAAATGAATTATCACTTGGTGAGGGAAAACTTCGTAAAAAAAGAAAAACGACGTTTATTTTAAAATATGCAGTTCAAGATTAGAAAAATATACATGGAGTCTAAACGTCTAAGTTTTAATATAATTCGCAACATAAATACCAACAAAATGGCCATTTATAAGATTTTCTCATTTCGAAGTTCATGATTTTAATACTGTATTTGCCTTTAAAAATAAGATTGTTATATCATTTGGATCATACGAGAAGCAATTAAGAATAAAACAACTTGTCTAATTGACTTGAACTAAATAAACGGTGATGTGTTCAATTTGCTGTTGTCCTAAAATTCTGCGTGTAGACGTCAAAAATATATTGTTACTTCATAGAGTATTAACGAGCACAAGACTTCACTTCATACAAAAATGTAGCAAAGGATAAATGACACTTAAATGGTCTCTCATGAGCATCTGTCACCAGCCCTAAATAAGAAAATAGTTCTACAGAATTAAGGTCACGTTTTGATCTGTCGGTAGATTAAGAAAAACAATGTAACTGTAAATTTCTAACATTTCAAAACTTTGCAAGGCTGCTGAGAACGCCCGTTATAATTAATCTAATTTAAAAATTTCTTGTATATAGAAATCGTCAAATTCTGATCTTTGGTAGGCACAAAAAAAGATTTATTAATTATATTAATAATAGGTGTAAGCAAGAGCGTTTTTTTGGAGGATTTTGCTATGCAACAAAAACAGAGTAGAACAGGAATACAGCCAGAGTTCAATTACAGCTAGCTTAAAGCCGTAATGAGAAAGATTGAGCTGTAAATCACCATCAAGATGCCTTTTGTACATAAAGGAATATCCCTAAGTAGACGACTGGACAATGTAAGATATTCCCATTGAGGTAGAAACTAAAGATTTTGTGCGTTTAGTGAAGACATCCAGAAACGCAGCACTACACAACCGCAAGGAGGTAGAAACAGGTGAACAGTGGTGTCACCTTACAACCTAGAGTCCAACCGTTTTAGAACACACAATCACGGAATACTTAACATCTCATTTACGTAGTACATGTATCCTCATCCGTATAACTTGAATCATAAGCAAATGACTCACATCAGTGAGTCAATAGGTCCACAAGGCGAGCAACGCCGGAGGGCAACCGCAGTCCTACGTGCTAAGGTCCGTTGAATCATTGTTTTGAGAAACTCTGGCGTTGCCAGGTGTATTGACTAATGTTGTTTTAGAGCTACAGAAATAACGCTAAACAGTTCCATTGGTTGGTTTGAAATTTTAAATGAGGTGTTTTAATTTAGTTCTTAGTACCAAATCAATTACGATAAATCTTTTTATTTCAACTTATGAATTGACCTAATTACTAGTATATTACACATTATTTCGCCACCATGACAAGAGCAAATAGAATTTACAATTTAAAAAAAATATCTCAATTTCGTAATATATGTACGTTATTAGTGGTACCTACTAGCACTAGATATCTAGAAAATACAATATGTAATGAAATTACCGACGATAGAAATTAGTTAACGTTGCAATAACAATTTTACAATCAAAGATTAGTCTACGATTTCACATGTAAATGCGAAATAGCGGGATAGAACAAATTTTCCTTTAATTTGTTTTATAATATAATATAGTATAGGTCACTGAATACTATGTTGTCAGCTCACCCTTGACCATGCGCTTGGCAACAGCATACAAGGTATGTGCCAAGCGGGATGCCATACAATTCAAGTTCTCTTTCTAAGTCATATGTTGCATCTAATACAAATAAATTGTTTTCTTTAAAATTGCTCACATATACTTTTGTCCATTCCCTAAGAAATCTCGTTGTCTTCAAATGTTGTAAGTATATCTAGAGAGAATCTGTACCAATTTGATTATATTGACATAATTATTGACACCTGCTAAAAGACACTTGATCAACATCTAATGTGTTATTCTCCTTTCACTTCTTCTCTATTACTAAAAGACCCGTCACCAAAAGAGTTACCTACGGTCGAAATCTCGACCAAAATTTGTCACGCGAAAGTACAGCCAATCCTTGCATTACTCATTACTATACCTAAAACAATCACCCATAGAACACAATAATTGTATTGGAATCGAATCAATTGTACCGCTTCTTCGATTTGAACAATCGAAATAATGATTGTTTCATCACGCCTCTCAATCGGGTTACGGAATACATTAATTGACATAATTCTATCACAATGACATCTTCTAGAGACCATCGCATACCTGATTAGTATTCTATGTTCACGGCCAAGCCATTAAATGAGTCATCGTCGAGTTTAATAGTTACGAACGTTTTCTTACTGATTGACGTGGTCCTGCATCACCGTACAGAAAAACTAACCTATGTGACCCCAACTTGAAACTAAATATATTATGTATCTTAGAATCAGCCCTTACAAAAATCTAGCATACAACCGAAACGCTTGTTTTACGTCTTGCATAAAATACAGAAGCAAATTTTTACGTCACATTTATCATATGTAAAATGAATTATACCTATAGAGAAGACTCCAAAAAACTTGAACATAACGAAGATATATTTTTCAGGAAACGGGTTTCTATGATAAACATCGGGTCGGTCATCATATCAGCTAATAATAAACGAAGTTGCATAAGTATCCCACAGCTTCATCGTTTGAGTTATTAGTAATGTACTTAAAAATAGTCACAAAAAATCAGACTAACCTAACCTAACATAATAACATAGCAAGTTAATAAAAAGCTTGTAAAAATAAAAACTAAAGGTTACGTAGAAAGCGCTGCAGCTACATCCATGTTTACAACATATACGGATGTAAGGAAGCTACTCAGCTCAATGTTTTTACTGCCAACATCACACTAAGGTATGAGAGACAAAGCGCAAAGTTTTTACTATCATACTATACAGCTATTAAATAACGAACATTGTGTTTGCACATGAGTCACGGCTTAAGATGTAGATAAAAATGATATAACGCAAGTCGGAATTAATCATAGAAGTAAACAAGGATTATAACTATACAATACATAGCTATAACTACGATGAGTACAGATAAAGGTAATATATGGACAAGTAATCTTAGTATGCTGGTTTCGGAAGAGATGCAAATGTTTCAATGTGACTCAAAGTTAATGGAGTTATTCATACTATAGGCACCATATAAAAAAACTTATATTTCCCACGCAAAGAGTGGTTAACAAGCTTACTCACTGTTCAATATTTATAAACCATTTAATAATTTTTTTTTTCATATGTTGGAAGCAGCAAACGAGCATGCAGTGCATGTGATAGTTAGTGGCAACTGCCATCCATGGACATTGTCTCTCTTACTACACCCTGCAAACCGGAACACTGCAATTCTTAAGACAGTCGTTAGATATTAGGCAGAAATAGCTGGGTCGGTGGTGCTGCCGGAGTCAACCGCAAGAGGGTTTCTACTCTCCTGTCAATTTTATATGGATGATAAAACTGTATTAGTTACACAAAAATGTACGTTGTTTTAATAAGAATATTAGATAGATTTAAAATAATATACAAACTCCAACTGAAACTAACGGAGCACCGCCGCTCCTTGGGCTTGTTCACTTAAGCCGGCAGGCGATTTTCCTTTGCCAAATGATTAATTTCTAACACAAAAATGTAGACATCAAAATTAATACGAAATTCCTATTCCACTTACGCTTTTCTTGCTGGAAAGAAACTCCAGAAAACAGTATAATATAAAAAGAAACAGTTCTAACAACATTTTCTCGACACCGTCGCGTCGCTCGCAGATAACAAAGGTAGACAACACAAAAATATTATCTAAAAACGAATTCTATTCGCTTTATCGTCTTTATCTACAGATCACGCATTCTTACTTAAAAAACGGGTTATTTTTGTTAAAATATTACAATATATGAAAACAGCTGGATCTTTTAAGATGACTTTCAATGAGTTAAAGCTCTAGCTATTTATAACATCTTACTATAGTATCAGTACATTGCGTATTTCCACATAAAAATTCATGCATCAATCAACAGCCTTTGGACTCGGACTTTATGACATATGCGTCTATAACTCCCGTTAGTAATAATAAATCTTAACCAACATTTGCTTACCAAAGAAATTGACTAATTTCGAACTATGGTAAGCGCAAATTGATTAAAGTCGATTATTAGTAACAGGCGTAAGCTACTCTGATCCTACGCCTTTGAATCTAACGATTACAAAAGAGCTGACGGTTTAAACATTACTATTCTATACAATGAATCGTTACAAAGAGCCATTAGTACAAACTAAAACGTCCTGAAAAGTAATCATCAAGCCGACTCAATCGTTGAGGTGTCCGGTTTCACCGCACTTGATATCGATAATATAACTGTTACGTGATTAACTTCCAGGTAATACGCTTCTATGGCTTCTATCGATAGCAAAATAGCTGATACAGAAGCAATCTGTGAACGCTCTTTTTGCTGACATATAATAAACTTTAAAAGTTTATTTTTGTATGTAAAGCAAGTTGTCAGTTGGGATTCTGGCCTTATCTGGGGTGGATCACAAATGTCCATGGGCAGCAGTTGCCACTTACCATCAGGTGGACTGCATGCTCGTTTGCT
>DWRA01004112.1:0-11226 GCA_018250295.1 Spathilepia clonius
ATCTGTGGTCGACTTCAGTTGGGATTCTGGTCTTATCTGGGGTGGATCACAAATGTCCATGAACGGCAGTTGCCACTTACCATCAGGTGGACTGCATGCTCGTTTGCTAATCCATCATATAAAAAAAAAACATTCTTCATAGTCCTATAACAGTCGTTTCATTTTCTCTCCACATTTTGGACAACGCCACGTACATTTCAAAACGTGTTCAATCCCTTTGTCATTGTAAGATCAGCGTCATACCTAGTAACGTTAGGTATTTGGGTACATATGAACTTAAAATCTAGTGCACGAGTAAACAATAACAGCCAACACGTTGCCGGCCATCGCACGATGCCACGCGCCCAACCTCTGCCAAATTACTTATCCCTATTACGTCATTCACGAAATGGGGAAAAATATATTAAACATATATTTAAACTATAAATATAAATGGGCAATTACTGGATTCTGGTACCTTAGTAGTAGGGGAGGCAGATCCAATATTCGATCAGCTGAACGTCTGATCCGATTATGATGGAACTTTCATGATAAGACGATTTAAAGATTGACTCTTCCCTAAGAGATGGTAGCTAGATGCGGTTCAACATAAGTTATAATTAATCTATAATAGGTAATAGATTTTGACGTGGCGGGGCGGTCACCATACCGGTGTGACTTAGTAGGTTCCGGATTCAATCCCCGACCACATAGATATTTAAATTATGAATTTAGATTTCTGTTCTGGGTCTGGGTGTTTGTGTACTTATCTTTGTGTGACCATGGTACCCACGCCACAGTGTGAGGCTGTGAGTGTAGAAAACGCCTTTAAAGCATCCTGAGTTTTGTGTATAGATGGATGGATGTATTAATTGTTAGTACCACGGACACACAATGATAAATACGCAAATAGTCACAAATACCTTTTATTTGAAAAAGTAACAGTTAGGTTAGGTCAGGTTAGGTTACACAATTTCTACGCTTCACGCTCCACGACACAATAGAGCCCATAAATATTGTACACGTGAACCTATCAATCTAGTGCACGAGTAAGCAACAGCACACGCCACCGCGCGCCACGCGTCCGACTTCTGCCAAATTACTTCTCGATGTTACATCACTTACCAAATTGGAAACAAAGTACTATGGAGTTATATGTGTAGAAATGAAAGTGTTTACTTTCAAAATTATTGGAGTTTTGGTAGGTTAAGTTGAACCCTTTGTGGTTTTACTCATCTAATTCTGCCTAGTAACAAGAATATTAGGCGCTGCTACGTACTAATTTAAAAGATGTGGTGTAAACATTTTGATACATTTCTCATCGGATATTTCGCATGTCGTTAGCCTAGTACTGTCCTGCTGCTGGGCACAGGCTAGAAATATAGCCACAGTCCACTGCGCTGGCTAAGTGTGAATTGGTAGACTTGATACACCTCTGAGGTTTTTTTTAAAACATTTCACTTCATTCACCGTTAAAGAAAGTGATAATTAATTTGTATCTCAAATATTTCCACTTAGTTCTACGTGGTTTCAATGTATCAGTGACAGACCTTAAGAGATAAAGAAACATTTTTTTTACTTATTAAATTATACCGGTGAATATGTAGTGAGTTCCGGGTTCGAACCAGGCAAATTCAAAAATAAAAAGTGTTTATGAACTCCTAATCGTGTGCGTTACTATGACTGTGTTAAATGTTTAATTTTTATTTTATTTAACTACTTCTTTTCAACGATAGATCAGTTTTGTAACAGCAGGTCTTTTGAAAGTCTTCCGATCGCAGATATAAATAAATGGACTGAACAAATATTCTTGTTTTGATTGCTGAAGCCAGGACCGACGTGTTGGCACCCGGCGAGAGCATCAGTTGTCTTTCTGTTTATTTTGTTTATTACACACCCATCAATGTCTTGTAGAAATAAAAATACGAGTCGTCTTCCGTTAGGGTTGCGATCTGTACTGTTATATAGTACTACACTTTATTTAAAAAATAATTAGGTGAGAAAAGTAGGTACTATATTCTTATTGGAAGTCAATTCAGATCACGTGGGGTCTCACGTGGCAATTAGGGGGCAGTGATTTTCAATATTTAGAAATATATCAGTGAAAATAAGACAAAATTGGTTGTCATAAAAGTTATCGCCTGTCTCTTATTGCAAGTGAGTCATTTCGGAAAAAAGAAGGTTTTCAGAGAATTTACTGTATTTTTTATAAACTATATATTTTTGCAAGTATTTTGTAAAAATGCTAATTAAATTAGTTTTAATTTAAAAGAAGATGGCAACCCTATTTACGTTCAAGGCGCTTCAATCTATCTGAGATTGTTTTTATAACTTTTTAATAGTACTGCAATCAGTTTTTGGACTGAATTATGGCATCCTTCCATCTTTTGCGTTATTGGATTGAAATTTTAACTCGCAAATAGCAAATATTGAGATCATAATGTCACCCTGCCCATCAAACGTTCTAAGTTATATTCCCGGACGAATTGAAAAGTAACCCTTGTCCGTGTTGATGGACAATGTTATAGAACACTTGCAAAACGGGAAGACGAGAAGCTGTTAGGTATAAAGCGTATTTCTACAGATAGGTAAGACGAAGCGGTGATAGCCTAGTGGGCGAAACTCGGCCTCTCGATTGAGGGGACCAAGGTTCGCATCCCAGACTCACACCTCTGATTCATTGTGTGCATAGAACATCGTGAGGAAATCCGCAAGCCTGAGAGTTCGTGAAGTCCACTCTGAGAGGAGGCCCAGCCCAGCAGTGGGCAATCCAAATGGTAAGTGACGATTGTGACATCTGTGATCAACCCCCGATAAGATTAGATTCCCACCTGAAATCGACCACAGATGCTTTGTTACTTTGGAGGACTAAGTTGGAACGCCTTGACTACAGACCAGACCACAGCTAACACCACTTTTATTATGCAGATGGTGCAGAGATGCAGAGGTGTGGCGATGGTGCCTCCCGAATCGAACCACAAAAGGTTGTACCAAATTTAAAATTCAGTATGTTTTATTATAATGAAACAGTTTACAAACATCTTATTACATTCCACCTTATAGTAAGTGGTAAATGCCGTCGAGGGACGTCTGTGATCTACTTCAAATTGAAGCTACCCGTCCCGGTAGGTGCCTACCAAACCGAGTAGGTCCCGCGAAGTTTAATTTAGTCTAGTTTATGACCAGTATATTTTGAGCCATCTACATTGGTGTGTGGTATACGTGGAGTATACTGTCTTATTATAATTTATCTTGTAGCTATATAAATATAGCTTTATTTATTCCATACAATAATTACAATTACAAACATTTAAAATAATAACATTTATAAATGGCATTAATATTATTTTTAAAATATAATTGATTTCGGATCTGCATTATTAGTTATTTACAATAAGTATTGTATAAAAAGTCAATTTATTTTACGTATTTTGTATGGACCCCCTTAGCGTAAAAGCCTCCTCTAAGAAGTTCCACTGTTCTCTATCTAAAGCTGTTCTTATCCAATGACGACCCGCAGTATTTACTATTTCGTCTGACCATCTGCCACATGGCCGGCCTCTTGCTCTGGGTTCTCTTGGTCCAGGCCATTTTGTTTATCTTAAAGTCCATCGTCAATATAACTGTAGCTCCATATATTATGATTAAATGGCATGATGCAATATGAGTTGTTATTTTTATCATCCTATTATCAATATGTAACACGGTATGTTTTATTAATTTAATTTGATTCCGTTCCACTTAGGATGTTATGTAAAATGCTACTTGATATGTGCCCGTTTAACAATCAATCTATCCAAAGACCAACAAAGTTCGAAATTTGAAAGTTTCTGCTTGCTAGAAATTGTCAATTATAGATATTTGGTGGGCAAAGAATAGATGGATATCAGGCGTTTCTTGATTTATTAATGTAAGAAATGTAAGTAGCATGTGCCAGTATCCACGTATACAATAATATGTGAATGCGTGAGCATTGAAGATAAAGTATACAACTCTCTCATTTGCGATTACACTCAAATACACCACCGAATAACTCATTGAACAATGACGAGTATATAAACGCCGCAGGAGTACAGAAGCAAAATCCTTTGGTTCGCGCTGACAAACCTTCATGCTGTGGGAAACGGACGAGCATCGTGGCGAATATCTATATTGTATATGTATATACTAGTAGTCGCGTCTATTCGTCTGTACTCGGCGAGAACCTGATCATTGCTTTAGAAGCGATAAATCGTAAAAAAGGTTAACAACATAATATACGAACTCCCTATATATACTTTTACCCCGTATATTAATAATTATCGCTCTTCTAAGAATCTATAGTAAAATTGTTGGCACGACTTACTACTACAAACATAATTTTATCACCACATAAGAAATATTCCAAGTTAGTTCCAAAAGAGATATATAATTATAGACCGGCTAAATCCGCACTGCACGCGATTTCTCGCCACGTGGCAGCCATGTTGTCCGCCATCTTGGAAACGAGTTGATCTGTCATTTCTCGCGTCAGGAATTTATTACGTTGGCGTCGTAAGTGACAACAGTTGACCTAAACTTGTGCCTTTTAATAAACGTCACGTGTTTGGAAGTCTTATGTAGACTGTCCATTAGTTAATCGCTGGTTTGCCGTTTGAGTAATTGGTAGCAAGGAGCAATGACTATACAATTAAAAACAGAGTAACGCGACCATCATATTGTTACCCCCTAGGACTAAGTTGCAATGCCTCTGATAAGTATGTCTCCTTTACATCAGAAGCAGTAGACAGCAGCGTTTACCACAGTTGTTATTAGGCAGAAATACGTGTGGCGGTGGTGCCGCCGGAGTCAAACCACAAAGGGTTCTACTACCTTCAGTCCCACTGCCAACTTTCAAACACAATCAAATATATACTGCTCGTCGTTTAAACAACAAATTAGACGCTTGAGCGGCAGCGGACTGAGCATCTACTCAGCAGCTTAACTTAAGCGAGAAGACGGTAGCCTACGCATCACTCACGCTTACTAGCCTATGAACGGTCAGCATTAGTATGATCTGCAGAATAGCTGCATATATTTAGACAAAATTAAACAAAAGAATTATTATACTTTAAATGATTTATTATTTGTAATTTTAGGTAATTTCAAAAATACCTCTAAATACTTTTTCAAATAAGGCTACTAATACAAGTCCTAGAATGAGTTTTAAATACATAAAGATTTTAGAATACTGAAGTTAATTTCTCAAAATCATGACATTGTTTTAGATATTCAATTGGGAAATCGATGTACAAATTATTTAAAAATAGTTTATTTCTGCCCACTTCTATTCTTCTAGCTTTAACTCTGAATTCAAAGTTTTATATGCCTGTATAAAGTGAGAAAAACATCTCAAAAGTCAACGATATCTAGTGTACGCACGTAGCCAGTCTGGTCCAGTGGGGTCTTCACTTTGAGAAAAGACCCGTGCCCACTAGTGGAAGTGGAGAAGAACAGTAATAGATTGATGTTGGAAGCAGCTGGCCATTGTTATTCACACAAAGTAGAATACGATAATATCTTCATGTTCAGTATAACGACCCGTTTCGTAAATGCTATCCTTGACATATTTTCTGGCGTGTTGTTCTTATCATATCTTACATGTAGTAAAGCAACAATGTTTGTGTCTACGTGTGCTGTATGGTTTCTATTCTCAGCCAAACATACCAAAACCATTTTAAAGTCGTCGTACTGTCTTACAGCGGATAGACTTATGTCATAGATCACAGAGCTGGCCAAGTGCTAGTTAGTAGACTTCTACTTGAGAATTTTTTTAATAACTTTTAAATGTTTTATTTCCCGGCACTATTCTCTTTACTCATTACGATAATTAATTTTTGATAGGAATATAACCCTAAAAAACTATATTTAGACAAGAATACATGATATGCTCCAGCTTTCCACATTTTTCTAGGAGTAAACATTTTGTATTTGTATTTATATACAATTATATTTTATATTTATATACATAAATATGAGGCTTTTGCCTCAATAGTGGCAACGCATCTGTTGTCGGCTTCACATAGAACTACTTTTATATTGAGTTGGATATAGATATCTATTGGCGACAGGCACTACTTACCATCAGGTCGACTGCATTCCCGATTGCTACGTAATTTAAAAAAATGGTACTTTCATAACAAATATCTATTCTACATCATAGAAACTTATCGATGACCACACAGAAACATCAATTTGGGCTGGAGTTCTACCTAAAGTCCATATTTCCCGTAGGCAGAAATAGAAACCAATTCAGGCCTGTGTAGAAACCCAAACGGATTTAAGGCGAGACACAATTTGAATAAAACTGCAAGAGATTTTCTAAGTTCCTTCATATTCCTATTATTTTTACTTATTATTCCTACAATTTTCCTGTTGAATGAATATATATCAGTTTTATTTTCAAGGAAAATTATGAAAATAATAAAATTTCAATCCTATTGTAAGTCAATATTCTCGAATTACCAATTTAATTTTCTCCCGGGGGATAAACCAACGCGGCAAGTTACTGAGAAACCTATTTAAAACAGTTTTTTTGAGTATAAATCAAAAGAAATTGTATCTGGCTTTTAGAGTTCAGCATTCAAAAGAAACCCCTTGTGAGTACTTTTTAAATTAATGCAGCAAGAAATGAGCATGTAGTCTACATGATGGTAAGTATAAACTAAGAAAATATGTCTTATACAAATAGAAACTTTGGAAAATGTAAAAGTTGGTTGTTCGACAGCGTCGACACCCCTATCACTCAATATCTAGCTTTTCCTGTCCGATGTAGACCACAGATGTGTTCCTGTTTCTGAGAACAGAAGTAAGTGGGGTGATCATGCTGCCGCAGACCAATCGAGCACAGTCTTTCGTTGTCTACTATTAGATACACTCATTTCAAGTATTGAATGTAACGAAAGAAATTAACAATATAATATTTTGACTTGTTAAAAAAGGATGTAATTTTGTTACTGGTGAAAAGGGGATGTTTTTTTTGCATTCCTTCGCGAAACCCAATCACGTGCGAACGACACGTGGTTGGCGGATTCCATTTCTTCAACATTTTCCTTATTGCTCGTCGCTGAAATTTCAAAATGTAAATTGTATCGGTTTCACGAGAAGTCTGAACAAAACGGACTTCCAAACATATTTTTTGTACTTTAATTTTTTCTAGTGTTCTTTACGTTCATACATCAATGTCAAATCTTCAGCAGTTGCTAGGCACAGATCTCCTCTCGAAATAATAAAAATTCAAAAATCCTTTTGTGTTTCTAAGTACAAAAAATTGTTGCATGTTTTTTTATAATATAGAAGTAGCAAGCAAGCATCTAGACTAGGCCTATCACCATCCATGGACATCTTTAATGAACCTCAAATAAGATTAAAGTCCTACCTGAGTTCTGCTGCAGTCACGCTGCTACCGCCGAAAATTAACTGAAACTCGGTAAATAAGACTCCATTACCATGGACGAAGTAAGGCTTCATTTCAAACCACAACACTTAGTGCTTAATATGTACCTACTACATATTATTTACATACCTGAGATAAGTGAGGAGGTAGTATCAAGTTTTCCTTTCGCCTTTAAAAGGAGTAGACAATTAATTTTTTGTATGAACACTAAATTTTGATAAATAGGATCAGGTTTTAGGAATATAACACACATAAAACTTTTATCTTGTATGAACACTAAATTGTGATAAATCGGATCAGGTTTTAGGAATTTAACACATATAAAACTTTTATCGGAAATATTTTGAAAGCAACTAAGGAACTATTACATTGAAGACCCTTTGTCGTTCTACTTCGGAGTCACTACTAGTCGTAAGCTAATACTAAGCTAGTGACTTTTAAAAGATACTTTTATACAAGACACTTACTAGCTTAGTCTAAGGAGTACCAACAATCTAAAGCAGGACTTAAGCAAAGGGAGATCTGCTATACGAAGTAATCGTGCCTGAACAGCCGTGCTGGGATGCTCTCAGTACGAAACTTGTATGTTTGCATGATATTGAGAAAACTTCGATAGCCTGATCCAGAAATAGCAGTAGCGCCATCTATGGATATTTATAATGGCCGCTACAAATGCCCTTTAGTAACAGTGATCACTAAACATCAAGTTCCATCATCTTTCAAGCTGTTAATGTGTTGCGTTTAAATCAGCAATTATTTCATAAACAATTCTGAAAACCGAAATAAGGATCCAATCGTCATATCCTTACAGCGTTCAGTTCGTATACATATGCTCGCATAGCAATTACTACATCTTTCTTACCAAACTACACTACGCAAGTATAGAGCTACGATTATGCAGGTACCGGCTGTCTCATTGCAACTCATGCATAATTGATATGCACTAGAACCGACGATTGAATATTAAAACTTGGCTTCAGTTTACAAAGTGGACTTGTTAAGTTGCGATGCGACGCCATTTGCAAATAAAAACGGATGGGAGCAAGGAACTGTCCACGTGACCGTTTACTGGATATAACTGGATAATGCCAACTAGTTTGTACTGGTGTTAAGCGGTTTGGGATATTGAATAGCTGTTTTGGTCAAGGATTTTTGTGATATTATTTTTGTATGTACCGCATTCTAGTTTTAAGTGCTAAAGCTAAAGTGCACTATATTTATATTATTTTTTAAGGACATAAGCAGCCGGTTAATAAGGTCGTCATGATAATTACTTACTATATGGAAATTGAATAGGAGTTCTCTAGTAAGATATCTAAAATAGACAAAATTTCAAACAAGTGTGTCCCCTTAACGATAAGTGGTTATAACCATCCATGAACATCTCCAATCACTTGTGTACGGAATCAAAAATTATTTGGGGGTGATCACAGACGTGTTGTCATCCTTAAAAAACTAAGTTTGAGCCTTTAATATCTCTGAGTTAGCACACCGGTGGTATATACACAGTTAAACCAATGACAACGATAAAAAGTCTGCCCAAATAGATTTTTCATTAATTCACTATTCTAAATTGGTATGTTCAATTTACAAACAAGTCGATTATAATGTTGCGTTATAACAGATTCAGTTTGTAATGAGTTCGTCAGTACCTTTCGTAGCAAATTAGAGTTATTGTGTTGAGCAATTACGGGTGTGGTTTGGGCATATTATACGTCGGTTGTTTGGTTCATGGAATTGGGAAATTGGTTGTATTGTGCGTTGCATGTGCGCCGTTTGAACCTAGTAACTAGTCGTGGTTCGACTCCGGAGGCAGCACCCTCACATCAATTTATGCTCAGCTGGTTTACTACTGTGTTTTGGTTTGAAGGATTTGGGAAGGGAGATATTTTTGTATAAGGCATCACAGATTAATCCTTAACGGAAGCGTGCCTGTGACTGCGATTAGGTGGATCTTCAATCCTATTTGAGGTTGGTTACAAATGCTCATTGACAAAGATAATTACCATCAGGTAGATTGCATGGTCGTTTGCTGTTTCAGTTTTTTTTTAAACTTCTGAGTCTAGGTTTTGTACATATCTCTGTTTACGTAATAGACATCCTTTAGAAGTACTCCTGTAACAGAGACTTACTTTCATCAATAACTTTTTAAACACATTACCCGTATTTTACAACATATATTTTAATAATATTTAATAAGTGCATACATCTATATTAATTTGATAAGCTATGAATAATGTACTTTGTACGTCATAAAATGTAAAAACTTGTTCAAATTATACCGAAATACTATTCACTACATTATTTTTCACACAATTATGCACACTAATCGATAATAAACTTATTTTTTCATTCATCAGGTGCAGGAGTTAAATGACGCTCGCAGTAACGAGAGATGTTTGTTTCTGCAAAATCGCACTCCGCTATAAAAACAAAGCTAAATAGTCGTAATTCAAGCTGTACACTTGAGAATATTGTTTGTTTGTAAAACGGTGATGTAGTATTTTTATAAAAGAAGTAAATGCACTAAATGTTACTTTAGCCAAAGCGGCCACGGCATCTACGAAAATGATTGGTTAACATCAAGGTTTAAAGGTTTAGATGTCTTAATGGATCGACTGAGGCGTGACGTCACAGCTTTATCTGGCTTATAGCAGTGTTACGATGTTGGAAATGTCTAAAGGGCACGGTAAGGTTCATGAGGTGGAATGATTTATTCTTATAGAATACATAGGAGTTCTAGAATCTTGTTCAACTTAAAGTAGAATTATTACCTAGTTTTTAAAATATGTAAATGGATCAACGCTTTCATTGGAAAGGGTGCTACTTTGGTCAAAAGATTTAGCAGGTTCATGGTGAATTAACGTTTAACTAATATCAAAAACTTTAAGCAATGAGTAGAGGGTTTTTGTGAAAATGAATGAAACTGTCACCTTTGTCAGATTTTACATCACTGCTGTCCGTAGACATTTGTAACCATTTCCACACAGGATTGGAGACCTACCTAGGATCGGCCACCCGATAGTAAATAGATAATGATATCTACTACAAAAATTACAGGGATTAGATTCCAGAGCAGCAAGGGGATAGTCCCATCTGTGGTCGTTATGGTCTCTAATCTTATCTGGCGTTGATTACGAATGTCCGTGGGCTACAGTGGCCATTTACCATCAGGAGGACTACAATCTCGTTTAATACTTCCATCATAAAAGAAATGTAAGTTTGAGATTATTGAGTGCTTGGTTTCTAAATCTAAGTTGTTTGTTATACAGGTAGGCATCTTATTTATTATCCAGAGCACAATGAAAACGTAATACAAGGCGTGCTTATCGTAATATGTTATTCGAATAGCAATATGTATCGTCTATAAGGACGTTTGCAATACTGTCACACTATGAGTGGGCTTACTAAAGCTATATGCGAGCGCGAAGACCATGTTTTAATGTGTTATTTTAAGTTTCCTACAATACGTTGACAATGGTAGAGCCTGTGGTATGACTTCGGCTGCACCACCACCATGCCTGTTCCTGCCAAATAACAACAGTGCTAAACGTTGCTGTGTTGTGGTTTGATGGATGTGGTAAGACTTACTTATTAGAGGGGTTCCAAATTAGTCCTCAGGAGTAGCAACGCATTGTGGTCGACGTCAGGTAGGACTGTGATCTAATCTGGGGTAGGTACAGTTGTCCATGGGCGGTAATAGCCACTTACTAAAGGCGGTAGAACCCTTTGTAATCCGACTCCGACGGCACCACTGCCACACTTATTTCTGCCTAATAACAGTAGTGTTAAGCGCTGTTGTGTTCTGGTTTGAAGGGTGTAGTAAGGGAGAT
>DWRA01004113.1:0-11222 GCA_018250295.1 Spathilepia clonius
ATCAGGTGGACTGCATGCTCGTTTGCTACTCCATCATATAAAAAAAAAAACTTACCGTGACGATCCTAGGATTAAAATTGATTGGGCTCGTTCAGGGATTAAGAGAAGCGTACACAGCAGTGTCACGACATATATCATAAATGGAAAGTTATAAGCGACAACCAAACCAGAAATGAAACCTAGACGGATCGCCGCCGCAGAAAAAGAAACTACTAGTCTATATTTAATACATTTCGCCGGCTGGTGGCAATTTATATTTATAGATGCTATCTCCTCTGACGGACATGATCAATGTCGGTTTGATACCGTCGTCGCATTCGCTTTCGAAGCTTTCAACCGGCAACAATAAGGCTTATAACTCACTGAGCGTTATTCTTGCGAACCGCGAGCGGACGCGGTACCGCAACACGCGTAGAAAGTGTAGGTGAATGGTAGTCGCCATTTTGAAGATGCGAAGATGTTTCTAGTGTAACAGTAGGCAACAATATATCGATCTTTTTCCGTCCCGTTTGTGATCGTGTTCCGTCGAGTTTTGCGGGCGTTTCCGTAACCGCACAAAATTGTGGTCTTGGTAGTTTTATTTAAAAAAAAAAAAAAAATTCTACACCGCGTCCGCGGACGGAGATGAACAGAAACGCTCCGTGGGTTCTCACTCTAAGATTGATGTGGCTACCTCTTTCCGCTAGTTCATAGGCGGACCTTTATCTATAAAAAGCCACAATGAAACGCTAAGCCTTTTAGCGGATTACCTTTACTGTGCGCTCTCGAAAACAACGCCTCAGATACTTTTTGTTATCGCCAGACGTTAATATTGTTTCTAGAAATTGAAAGCTCGATCACGAATCCACTCAACATTGTTACGGATTATTAAATGCTCTTAATATTGTGTATCGGAATGGAGTTGGAGCTATCGGGCATTCCACCGCGGGTTATTGCATGCCCGGGGCGGAACATTAGCATGGCCGGGGCTAACAATGGCGGCCCGGCGCCGGCGCACCTCGAGATGTAAGCCGCCTTACCCGATAACACTCGCTATAGGATGTGGAGCGGCCAGCGCTGTGTCGGGATCAGGAAGTGAACTCGGAATTTCACTGATGGATTGAATTGTGCAGAAAATACTCGCAGCTTTTGTTACTGACTTAAGTTCCTATGGATTCTTAAATGGATTTACTGTTGATTAGGCTAATGAACTTTCATCTAATGTTAGTTGACTGACCACGCAATAAAGTGACTGTGCACTTGAAGAGGTGAAGAAACTTTGCAAATTAATGTCATCTGGCTATACGGCACATAAACTTTGCATATTCATACAGAGGTAACGAAATATATTACGATATTTATTATCAACGGATTCGCGAAGGTGTTAATGGCGGCCATTTCTATGTAAAATTAATGAGACGAGCTGACACGAGTTATTCAAAGAGGGCACCCTATGTCGGTCGGTGGCGTGCGCCGGCGCCGGCTCCTCTAATAATAGTCGCATTCCGAGTCTCGCCCCCCTCACCCCGAGCAAGGGCTCACCTCGATGCACCTGCCGCACTTTCCTTTTTCATTCGCCGAACGCTTTCCCCGCGACACTGACATAATGTCGCCGGATAAACATCTACCGGTATCGCACTTCCCTTGTTCCGAGCCGTGTCAAAGGTTCCAAGACGGCTTTGTTCCATGGGAACATAAAAGCGCATCATGAACATTCACGGTGAGTTGACGTCTCGCAAACACCACGCGGCCATTCTTTCGTCGCGAGGTTGTTGACTGCTTGGTGCAGGCACCCGGAGTAATCGAGATTAAGTATTAGCAGTACGTTATCGTACCGACTGCGAGCAGGAGCCATTGTTCCATTTACCGATGCGATTCCGTTATCACTCGGCTGCTACATAATTCAAAGGCCATCAGGTGGATTTATGTTGGTTTTGTTTAACTGAGCTCGCGGACTTGGACGTTAATGGGGAAAATGGCGTCTGGTGATAATTTTCAATAGTTAAGCGACGGTCGTGTTTTAAATCGTTAGGGCGATCAGCAGCCGGAGAAAGGCACCAGCGCGGAACCGTAAGGGTTCCTCGTGTGGACGATCCGTGAGAACTTTTTACTGGTTACGGGTTCAACGGGTTTTTAAGGTCAAACCAAGTTTTAGAACGAATGAAAGTGAAGAGAATACTTTATCACTTTACAACTTGTGACCAAATGATATACAGAAGCTGAAAATTATTTCTAGCAGAAATAAAAAGATGCATGTACCTTCAACTATAACTGTCGTGGTCGCAGATTCTTTGAAAATGCTACTCTTCTAATATACAGTATCGTAGAGTCTCTACCTAATCCTACACTACAAAGACATGATCAAGCTACGTAATGAATTATAAAATCAGTAAACACAATTAATTAAACCTTAACTCCAAGGACATTAGACAGACGCTGACTAGGCTGTTCTCACCATATCTGTTCTGGAATTATGGCATTAATTAGCGCCATTGAATATTCACGAAAGAGCCCCGCGCCGCCGCCGGAAGTCCCGCTTCCGTCGCGCCGCAGCTCGTTTCCCTGAGGGATGTCTATTTTACTTCATTCAAAACGTTGAATCAAAATTGTCAAACGAAATGTACAGTCTGAGTGCCTTTGTGAATCCGCTAAACTCCATTCAACTCGGCCGAGATTCATCATAATTCCATTCCGCCGGTCTTGTTCAACGGTCCGCATTAAAAAGTCTCTTTGTAACTCTTTATCGACGAATCAGTGCGGTTTATTTTATTTGTGACCAGCAACTTAATTAAGCTCTTGTACAAGTAAATGCGGAAGAGCCAATCAGTGCGGCCCATTTCGCGTTCGCGGACGAACTTTTTGATTAACCGCAAGAAAGCAGTAGCCGTAATTGCTTCGGCATATTTTCAAGTGATTCATCGCATCTACCATCTGATGTATTATCTCCGTTCGATGGCTCGTGCTCGAAATATATGATACGGGCGAAAGGATTATGTACTTGTGAAACATGAATTCTGATTGAGAACCCGAGTTGTTGATAAATATTATTCAGACCAGTATAATACAATTACAACACAACGACACAAATCAATACAAGTTTTCTATAGTTTGCTTACACTGCATTTTCTATCTCTGCTCCTCTAGGGTGTAATCAGCTCTAAATGGAACTTGAAGCAGTATTAGTTTAGGGATTGTCAAATCCAGTCACTGATTGATAGATAAAACACTACAAGGATTATATTGCAAAAGACCGACGGCGATCATTATCGAAAAGTGGCGATCGTTTACACTATACCGGAGGACCCAATTATCAAGTACAGTACACCTGTTCGTTATATGCTAATGCCATCTACACTGCAGGTGTTAGGGTCGATATCGAATCCTATCGCATACGATCACGCTACAACCATTTCGGAGTCTTCGACGTCGGCATGGGATTAACGACACCCTCGGTGATCAGTTATACCATGTTTGGGAGATACGATGAGATGTCCGCCGGTAAGTGAAGGCTCGTATCACAGGATCGGTCTTCGTAAAGGATTGAAACTTATTTGTTTACGTCGTTCAGGTGCTTTAAGGGAAATCAGATAGCACGATACAAGAAACTCCAGGGATCCTTTAGAAGCCACGGTTGTTGCGTGTTTTAAGATCTCCGAAAGCGTTTTGTAGTTTTTTCATGGCGATGTTAATGGATTGTCAAAAATATCTTTAACCATTGGGGCCGATGTAAAGAGAGGTTGTGAAATGAACTCGGAAGACTGTCAGGCATGGATTCTGATCAAAAAACATGCGAAAGATACCAGAAAACTCTTGGGGACATTCAGTTACTTGTGACATAGTTGGTCAAAGTAGCTGCTATTATTCAACGCCGATTTATTTTTGTACATTTGTAAATTAATCTTTCAACTGTCACGATCGAAGGTCGATCGTTTAAGGCGATGCTTAATTAAAGCTAGCTCGTGCAAACGAAGTTCGCTGTCAGCATAGCTTGAACGCAACGATTTCCTCTTAATATGCTTTGATTTACGCATCGTCGAAACCTTGGCCGATGAGCTGTTAATTTTTGGCCTTCCACAAAAGGTGTGGTGTTGGTGATTCATCAACATTAACTTGGTTTTTTGCACAACAATAGAATGTCACCTGCAGACACAATGGACGCTGAAATTGTGTTCAATCAACGATGATGAACAGATTTGGAGTTTTCCAATCATTCCGATCTTCAACTGGTGATTTATGCGAATAATTATTCAATTAGCAGTAAGTACTTCCTCCTGAGGTATTGACAGAGCGCTATGACAATGGGGGCTTTCCAAAAAAGGTGGGAAAAGAGCTTACATCCAAAGGCGGCGATGCATTGGCGACTTCCATGGTGTTGCAAATGCCCATTAATTACAGTGGTTACTGTCCATCAAATTAACCCGTTTGCCTTGTCGTTAGGTTTAAGTATCTAAAAGTAGATCCTTGTAACTTGTAAAGCTCCTACCAGTTTATCAAAGATATAATCGGGTAGACTTAATAAAATGGTGGGAAAATCCGGTTTGAAGTTTCGTCTTAAAAATTCTAAAATAGTAGGAGCACGTAGCTACAGTAATGATATCAGTTAAGATGTACCATAAAAGCCAACTAGTTATAATAGTTATGATATTAAATTTTAAACACAAAAGACATGTACGCGGACACAAACTCCGTGAGCATTCCTCAAGCTAGTATTTATTTTGAAAATTCCAGTCTCGGTCTTGTTAAACGAAAATTTTGCCGTGAACGTCTAAGTTGAGTATAATTAAACCATGGAGTGGATTTAAAAAGCAGTGCTAGCTTAGTATTTAGGAACTCGGACTTTCAATCGAGAGATCTGAGGTTCGGATCCCAGAAACCTCGTGCGGATACCGGCATACCTGAGAGTTCTTACATAAAAATGGTCTCAATGGTGTGTGAAGTCTCCAATTTGTGTTAGGCCAGTGTGGTGGATTATGACTCAAACCATTTTCTCTGAAAGGGTAACCTGTGCACTGCTGTATGAGGGTGTTATTGGATTGAGAACTAAATTATGTAGGTTTTAAACAATTCTGTCTCAATTGAGATAGCTTTCAACTCGAAAGTGCTAATTGGTTCCAATCAGTGTCCTAAACGTAAATGAGTCCATGTGCGGTGGCAGCATCGGGGCGGTCTCGGTTATTTAATTTTTCGCTCAGTTAGCGCAGAGCGAGTCGACGGCCGTTTTTTGTGTTTACAAATTAAGATAATTACCGTAATACCCCTGTCACAACCTTTTAAGTTCAATGGACGCGTAATGTGTTCTGACTCGATTTCGAATGCCCACTCATGACTCTTATTGCCTTGCACATAAGACATTAGTCAAATATTTTGAGAGCATTCGTGAGATATGATTTTAATACGCCCTTGTACGTACAGTTCCGGGGCATTTAAAGTCGATTAAAGTAAAAATATACGTGTAATCGGTTTGTGGTAGTAATTGTATAGAGGCAAGCCGCAAATCGTAACGATTCGCACTTCAAATCAACTGCAATTACATATCGCACGTATCTTCATGCCGACACGATGATATATACTGTGATGCAACTTGTATCTTTCATAGATTATAGAGTTGTATTGAAACCAATTACTAAGACAATTTATGAACTAAAAAATTCTTAACAGTTTGGAATTTGGCCAACCATTATACCTGAAATGTTAATTGTGTGTACGACATTAAAACAATTTACTATCTATAATCAATATGTTAATTTGCATAATAAACAATAACGGTTATGTTTATGAATCCCACTGACAATAAACACAATACTACGCAGTGTTTGTAGTTAACATGTTTGGTGGTAAACATATCATAAAGTAATACAGAGGGCGTATTTTACGACCGTAACATCGAAGTTGTTTAAATTTCCCATGCTCGTATGTACGCGTTCAAACATAACACCGTATGTGTATTGCGATCGCGTATAATCTCCCATCTTACGGCTGCGGCTATCTCCCCGACAGGACGATCGTATCTGATACAAGCACGCCTCCTATGTGCCGTGCCATCCAATAATATTTTACGCGACGCGATGAAGTTATCCTCTATTTATAAATCGACAGGCCCATCAACATCGACTAATCGTTTAATCTACGCCGTTTCGTAATCGTGATGAAATTTTACCTTGTACACTTTTGACAAAAAACCATCGGTAATCGGCACACGATTTGAATTGCTTCTCGGCTTCGAAGCGATGAATCGGGGCTGTAGGTGAGGGCCGACCCCTCAAGTTCAGGTAACAATGTCGCGGTGACGTTTGACCCCGGCTGTGGACGCTCTCGCGGCGCCACATTCAGTTGCGATCACCTCGGGCCGTAATGCGATTACAATGATGCTTGATTCGCAAATCGACAGTGACCCACTTGCGGGTCAGTATGTGGGCGTCTATAGATTGGAGCTTTACGACGTCAATCGCTCCATCTCATTCAACTATTTGACCGTCGTCGACATTGAATAGGAATGTGACAAATTATGAGCTCCCGTTTATGCCTACCGATGCAATCATGATATTTTATTAAGTTAAGATTTAAGATTAAGACCTGATGGTACTTAAGTGGCCAATTTCATGTTAAGATAAGTCCCACCCATGAGGTCTAAGTTAGAACGGCTTATACCTAAAACCTTACCACACTCTTAAAATCAGAAAACAAGCTCTATAGTGCTGTTATAAGACATAGATAGGTAAATTTGTGGTGCCTCTGGAGTCAAACCACAAAGAGTACTTTAAATGTATTGGAACGACCTCCCATAATACGGCGTGAATGTTGTCCGTGAAGTTTCGGTAATAAGGTTTCGGTGCATAATTCTAGGTTGCGCAATCGTATCGGCTAATCGAATAGGAGGGTCATTGTTTGTAACGGTACGGCCCGGGTGCGCCTGAGCCGAGTGTGAGATGAATTCTATTAGCCAGGTGCTGGTAAGTATTGTCCGTTGTCTGCAAACGGTGGCGTCGTGAGGTCGTTTACACCATCGCTAGAGCACTAGTGCGCAACGTTCCGCATCCGAAATATCTCCACGAATATCACCACTCTAAATTTGACTGGAATGATAACGCACCACTCCGGTTCAAATGTAACGTTCGATTTGCTCTACGCCAAAGGCTATGCGACTTTCTGAACATATCTATTCGTGTATCTGCGTTTGTTATTAATGCCTTCGAAAGTCGCCTAGTCGCCTTGACACAATACACTTTACGCTTCTGGCGAGGTTTGTTATATCGTAATCGACACATATCCTTTATAAACAAACGTGGGTTTAATATTCCCCGTTCACAATGAGAGTTCGACCGTAATGGCAATGTGCAAACACTCGATCTGCATGGTAAGAGTTGCCTTGTTTGGGTGAATATTGCGATGATTAATCAAGGATGTCACTATGAGCGGTGAAATAATTTAGCTGTTAATATTCTGTTCGCGTGTCGCTCGTCCGTCATTTCGCCGGGCTCTTCCTAGAAAGCGAAGTGGCCCACTTGATGATAGGCAACTTGGACCGCCACCGGATATGGCGGTAACGTCATATCAACTGTTGATTTTCACTTTTTTTATAAGCATCGCTAAAATTTCGTCTGTTACACGCTTGTACTGAATGGACATGATCAAAAGGCAAAACATTGACCAACAAAATAATTTACTTAGTCTTGATCACGGTTGTTACACCGTACGAAGGCACAGGCTTGATTAAAATTTCATTTTCAATAATCTTCATCTACCTACACGTAGTCGTGTTGGCTCAATCGAAGGTGACGTAGATAGGGAGCGAGGGGTGGCAAGGTAATTATCTTATCAGTGGGAAGACAGACAATGCTCCCGCTGAGATGCACCGGTCGGGGCGCGCTATCGCGACCACCCGCCGCCACGGGAACGCACAGTATTGTACAAGTCTCTACAACATTATTACAGGTACATGAATCAGCGGCGCCACAAACCACCTCAAGAGGTGAAACGTCAAGCTTCTCGGAACGGGTCGCCTGCACCTTAGACTCAGCGATTTCATTCTCTAATGATTTACTTCTCACTACAAACATTGCTCGCTCTGGCATTAGCTTTATCAAGTGCCGATTTATATATATCGTAATTTTAACATTTATCTGTTCTAATCATCATATTATTTCGAATATGTCACCTACTATTTCTTTAGACATCTTAAGTTAGCATTGGTCATGATCAATTCGTTTCGTTTCACATCGTCAATCAATTCGCTTACGAAATTAACTAAAACAGTAGTCAAACTTCGCTGAAGAGCTTTAGAAGCTGAATATCTGAATTCTGTCGCTTGTAATGTCCCGATAACATCAATCGCTAATAATGTTTCGTTACCGGCTACACTCATTTGTGACCAATAAAATAATTTAATATTGGTTCTCTTCGCCCGGCTTGGAAATCGTTCTTATCTGAAACGTAATAAATCGGAGCCGCGGATTGTGATCGAAGTGCGGCCAGGCGGCTGATTAATGAGTAAGCATTTTTTAATTAACGACATCACCTCGGCTTTAGACTTATCGGCTGTGGTGCGCTCGCCCGCGTACGCTTTCGCCCGGGCAACGTTAAACTAAATTATAAGCCACCTGAGGAGTTAATTGCGTGTTTACTATCAACATTAACTACTCCTCGTTCGATAATGGCGTTCGGGCGGTCGCGTCGTGATCCAACGTTTCCCGGGTTATGCAAGCCTTTGTGGAGACGGGTTCATCGTTCACATGCCGCATCGCCGCCTGGACGGCGCTACGTACGAATTACGATCGGTATCGGTTTCGGGTAATGGCGTTTTGAGTTTATTATTTTTGTCATTGATGTCACGACGAGCTTTACAACATCTCCTGTCACGATTCCTGACGTAACATCGGTTTCCACGCTCCGGTGACACATCGGTGATGTTGTTTAGCTCATAATGGCTTTTGCGGTTATTGATCGTCAAAATGAAATATTTTTCTATTTTAGTTCAGTGCAGCATCGGATTAAACGTTGATTGAGTATTGTATGGGAAAAAAACATTATCGAAAATCACGCCTTTTTGAAGTCAGGCCTTTTATTATTCCAAGCTTTTGTGTTCAAGCATCCTTAATATAAGTCGATGTTAAGTTCTCGTCGTGTACTTGATCCCGAAGACACTCATCAAAGTTGAGTTCACTCTACAATGTCTCTACAGAACACGATCGGCGATGGATATCGATAATGTGACCCTCGTGTCGGCCGCCATTACTCTCCGCCCGCTAATGATAGATAGTCGGTCCGAGTAATCAAATTCTATTCGCCAGTGAAAACCCGGCTTAGTCTCGCTTGACCTGAACCCTCGTCTAGCACCGCTCTATACAACCATTGTGTAACGCGTTTTACACGACGATGATGACTATGCAACGATATTATTCCCTTTGTTTTATACTGCGAGTATAAAGCTTAAGAATTGACGTCATATTTTTATTTTGATCAATGATTAATCGTCTAAATATATCGTAATATAAAACTGTACTACAGAACTTGCTTTTAAATCTTTATTGTTATTATTACGCCTAGTTTTTTGGAGACTTTATAGTTCATCTTTATATCGGCAGAATTTCCTTTTTATTTAGGGTTTTGTTAAAGGAATGTTGGTGTGGTAGGAGCAAGGGTGGAGGAGGTAGTTCGCCTTTCACTAATCTCTATGCCTGTATTCTTTTCTCGCATAACAAGACATTTATTAATTAAATAAAAAAACGAACACATAACTGCACCCCAAGCCAACCAAATAATATTTTAATAGAAAGTTTAGTAACAGAAAAAATATGAACAGTTTAAAAATTCTTTAAATAAATTTTAATTCGATCTATAGTTTCCTTTCGCATTCCATAATGTAAAGTTATAGATAAGAAAGGAGCAAAGAGACAGTTAAATTAATACTTTCGAAATTAATTGTAAACGCTGCGAGAGTGTATATCCAGTCCAAACAAATAAAACGAAACGTTTAACTAATTAAAGTGTCTTTGTTTTGCATTCACAACGCGACTCGAATTGTATCTGAGGCTTTTTAAATGACTGCTGCAGAGAAACATGGTGTTTTGTATTGAGAAGAAAACGAAGATATACATGTACTCGTAGTTGAATATTCATTTTAATTAAAACGAACAATGAACGCAATTACGAAATCGAACGCAAACAAAAACAAACCGCGTGGGGTATTTACGAAACTGTGAATATTAAAATTTGATCGATTCGCAGCTAGAATACCGTCACCTTGAACCGATTCTGCCTTAAAGCGTTCGAGCGTTGCAAAACGCGCCTCTCGCTCCACTCGCCCGCTACCGATTCGTCTCGACGTACCTATTCGACTACCGATTCGAATCGGTAATTCAATTATGGAAACATGTAAATGTCACACGCCGCAATGAAACTATTGCAGCGAGATAGCCGATAGTTTCGAGACGTTACGCAAAGATTGCGCCCCATAACAATCTACTACCCATGTCTGTTCTTCGTTTTATTAAGCAATTGTTGCATTATGTTTATTTAGAATCACGCTCACTGTTATTTTTATTGTAAGTTATACTACGTTAGTCGATATTTTCGTTTGTTCGATCAATTCTGTTTCTTGCCGATTAAATTCGATGTCATTGTTCAATGTCGAACGTATCCGAATAGAAGTGCGTGGTATATTCGCTGTGAATTATTTAATAACTAGTTTTTTGTCTTTGCAGGTAAGGTGTTGAAGCTTCTCGAAGGTGCCGAGGCGTGCGTCAACGGGTAATGTGAATTTTTGCCAGGCCATTATGAGTGTCAGTGAAACACGGTTGGTTCGTTAGGTATTCACGGAGGGCGCGAGTGGCTGCATCAGTATGCGCCCGCGCGCACCACGGACGCGATTTGACGAATGAATCACTCCCGTTTTCTTCGTACACGGCGGTTGCTCCTTGACGTGACGTCACGATTTTTGTGTCGCACGCGCCACGCTCACGAAATTAAATTACGTTAATCTGTTTACATTTCCGTTTCGCATAATTATTTCTGGTGTAGCGTGTTCGGAAGATTTATTATTTAGTGTCCTTAGCTTAATGCACGCTCGACTTTTAATCATGTAATTTAGTACAAGAATGTCTATATATATTTTATAATGTAACTAGCTGACCCGGAAAACGTTGTTTTGCCTTATAAAAATAATTAAATTACTAAAATGGCCATTGAAAAATAGGGGTTGCTAATAAAAAAGTAAAAATTTAGGGTTGTATTTTTAATGCTACATT
>DWRA01004114.1:0-11221 GCA_018250295.1 Spathilepia clonius
GATGGGGGTGGAGATTTACATTTATGTTTAGGTTTTGGTTTAGTTCAGGCTAGGTTAGGTTAGATTAGATTTATGTTAACTGTTATGAACGTCTTATGGTTAACATTATGTTTATATTTTGGCCAAAGTTAACACAGTTTATAAAAATATTGTTAAGTTTTGGTTTAGGCATAGATTTAAAGTAAGGTTTAAGTTTACGTTAAAGTTTGAGTGATTATTTGTAAGCACAAATAAACACTCAGGCTTAAGATTATGGTTTTATGTACGTTTGTATTGAGTTACGTAAAATCAATTGAATTCTTTTATTTAATATTTGTTAGTATGAATATCACTAAAAAGAGTGAAAAAAATATTTTCAACAAAAATATAAAACCGACTTCCATGTCACAAAAAACAAAGAATATTTTTTTGTGACATGGAAGTCGGTTTTATTTTTTTCTTAATGACTTATACGGTGTTCGTTTATTGTTTTCTTTTAATTTACATTACAGCGCAGAAATGAAATATTTACGATATTTCGAATATATTAAAATAGAGCATATTCGTACATACGAAATGATAAATGAAGGGGATTAACTCTCCCGGGACGATGGAGTGCAACTGAATTTATCTACTAAATGCAGAGTATAATTTACCCTTTCGAACTGACCTCGTGACATACAAACTGATAGAATGTACAATGTGAGAAACGATATTGAATTTTTCCTTTCATTATTTTATTTACATAAGAAATAATAAGTGGCTTTAAACTCGTTGCTCTTTTAAACGCATATAGTATATAACTTAGCAATTATAGTAAGAATAAATTTCAAAAGCTCTATACATTATTTTTGCCTTATAAAAGTAGTGGTATGCTCCTCTGTGTTCTGGATAAAAGGATTCATATATGTTCAAGGTTCAAAGCGAGGCAGTTCAACATAGTCTTCACAGATAGCAGACAACCATAACAGTCTTTAGAAGTTACTCTAATGATATACATATCATGAAAGATTTATGGTTGACCTTACAGATTAAATCATAATTGTCTACAACAGTGACCACTTACTATCGGGTGGATTGCACTCTCGATTACTACTTTCATTTCTTAAAAAAACAATAGAATTAATAATATCTGAGGTCCTTGAATAAACAATATGCTCGTGTAGATGTACGACCATTACTAATTGTGTATACACGACTACCATTGGGATAACATCGATAATACTACCTACGCTAGCTTTGTTTGCTTTTCAGTTGAATAATCTACGAGCAAATGATGGTCTAAAGCTCGAAATATTACGGTCTCCTGGCACCTGGATCTACCCTTATTTACTAAAATACTACGCCCTCGTTTATACGCTCTCGAAAAAAGCGCATATAACGGCATAGGCTTGATAATTGTTTTGTTCAAATGCCTGTACATTTTTTTTTGTATAAGGCTTAATCCGTTTTCCCGGCACAATATAGACACCTTATTTCACCCAAAGAAATTATAAATCTACGCAAAGACCGGGCATCTATTAGGGCGGCATGAGGTACCATAGGTCCATTAAATCAGCGATTACCTACCTTATACTAAGGCGCTATTATCACGGACTAATTCTATGTTTTTTTTTATGGAATACAGGTTTTTTAGAGCAATTAGTACAATATATTTCAGGAATGGTGTCCTGAAACCTACCAAAATACAAACCGTGTACAGTCGATAGCCAACAGATACACTCATTCCACCTGGTAATGTACTACCGACTAAGTGATGGAGTTTCGTTAAAGAAACTTAAAGTCTCTTTTAAGTAAATTATACTTTTTGGTTTTGCTGAAGCCTATATTATCGAGACGGCTATTTTGCACTTAGTATATTAATCTAGAATTAACTTAACTGCCTTACTTAAGTATCATTGAGTAAACTAAAGTCTGCTTTAGATGAGTCTAAAACGTCTCACTATTAGCCAATACTTTTTTGAACGTGGTAGAACTTTAGTGTTTCGACTTCATCGGAACCATCGCCAAATCTATTTCTGTGTCCGATGCGTTCCAGCTAAGTCGTGAGTAGTACTAACGCTTCTGTAGTCGACCTACAGTAGGCCTCTAATCTTATCTGGGGTTCATTACAGAGGTCTCAGGGCATTTGTGGCCATTTCCATGTGTTAAAAGCTCGTTTGCTACTACTGTACAATAAAAAAATATAAATAAACGCTAAAACGCTATTGCTGTGGCCCATCGGCTAGTGATGGATCGCCCGCCAGCGCCACGCGGCGCGGATCTGCATCTCAACAACGGGCTCTGGATCTGCACTCGCTTTATTTACACAAGCTTTATAAATTACTTATAAAAGCTCCTTATTAATTAAAAAACAAACAATCATCGATTAGGATTATTTTCCTAACTTTAAAAGAACCTGTTTTCCTTGTGATATAAAATATTCCTTTATTCTTTCGCTGGAGTTCAGGACGGTCAGCGATAATAAAACCAGACAGTCAATGACTTTGTTTGTCGCTCAGACTCTACTATAGCAGATTATCCAAGTGTATCATATAGAATTGAGAGTCTAAGTAAACATTGTTCAGAAATTCACATGTTTAATAGCTCTTCATGTTTTCATAGGAATGAGATGTCGACCAATCTGTACTTGGTCAACATAACTATGACCTTAACTGTTCTCGTTCTTTGAATACTATTACCCTCAGCAGTGGCAAATAACGTGGATGCCGTCGATAAGACATTCGGCCAACATTTTGTTTTTTGACAAATACTTAAGCCCTTGACGTCATGCAAACGTAATTATTTTATTTTGTAATAACAAAAAGGGAAGAAATAAGAAATGTGCCGCGACCTCGGCATTAAGTATTCAAAACAGACATCGCGAGACAGCCATCAGTGAAACACGAAATTACGAGACGTCATTCAAAAACCACTTTTTCTATCATTTCAGCTCGCAATTTACGAGTTCTGGACTTTTGTAAGACGAAATTATGCTACCCCAGGTGGGCTGAGCGTCAAATCTTCGTCTTTAAAATATTCAACGAATGTTTACGTTAAATGACAACATAAAAAATGTATTTACTAAAGCATTTTCTTTTCATGTAATGTAAGTCACGGATAATGGCCTCTGGATGGAGTTCCCTTAGTGATAAGAAGACACCGCACTGAAACATTCGCAGAAAATCCTAAATAGGATAAGAATGCTACATGAAGACCATTAAAGGAATAGAATTGGAAAATCTCATAAACCAAATTTAAATTTACATAATTGCTCATTTTTGTCAAAGAAAACCAAGGGTTTCATGATGTAGATGTGCTTTTTTTCTCATGTTTTGTGACGATATCCACATGCTTGTTAAGTAAACAACAACTAAAAGCAAATTTATACCATAGTATATTATTGTGCAAATTTTCTATGAACTGTACTTAATCTGCCAATCGCCGCCTGCAGACCACTTAACAATAAAAACCAATTACGTCATGCAAATGTGATCCTTTTATATCACACTGCAGCAATAAGCTAGTTTATTTAAGGTTCAAAAAAGGCGAATTTGAATACGGATCAAGGTAGCAATTACAGCTCGCTTTGAGAAGAAAAACTTTCCGGCGAAACAAACAACTTATTTTGGGGCAACACAAAGCATTCATGAATTTATAATGTGTAGGGAAATTAACTTTTTCCTCCCGTTTGGCGGTAGTCCTGTTTATATTGACAGTGACTCGATGCCGGCCGTATTGAATTTTCATTATTAAGCTACTTTCCCTTCTACGATTTTATATTTAGTTAAAGATTTCAAACAACTAGATAGGACACTACTAAGGAAACCAGCTACATCATATTAGTGTGTGTCATATTAGAATAAATTTATTCTACCTATACAATTCTCAATTTATAGTTATTTCTGGCAAACTTAACTCAAATTACTTTTATTGGTTGTAGGAATTTTGATTTACGACACCTCAAGTTAAAAGCGACCGGTCGAAAAAAACATCCAAAAATAAAAATATAATCCATAGCATAAAGAAATTTATGATAAAACTAACTTTAACTGGGTATTAACACAGTATAACGACATAGCAACGCTTAATATGCTTCGCAGCGTCAAAGGTAAACTTCGGAGAGTGAAGTAAGAGTTGTAAATAGATTTCACGTAAAGTTTTGAATAAGGGACATGCCAACTGAGAAATTCGATTACCGTGCAAGGGTTGCAAGTTCAATTATGTTTTTAGGTCAAATGTGATTTTCTAGGTTAAAAAATGTTATTTCGTGTAATTTCAGATATGTGTATAATTATGTGTATGTATATATAGGTATGTACTTGTCGTTCCGATGGCGCCATGAAAAAATCTCATACATGGTATATTCTACGGGCACGTCTTTAACGTTTTATGTTTTAAGTATGCATGTATAAAGAACTATCTAATAAATATTATGCTCTATCAGCTGCAACTCGTTGTTATTATTTTTTTAATATTTATAATGGAGTGGCAAACGAGTATGCAGTCCACCTGATGGTAAGTGGCAACTGCCGCCCACGAACATTTGTGATCCACCCCAGGGAACACTAGAATCCCAAGTGAAGTCGACCACAGATGCGTTACTACCCCTGAGGATTAAGTTGGAATACCTCGTTAAGTTTATCTCCCTTACCACACCCTTCAAACCAGAACACATTAGCGCTTAACACTGCTGTTATTAAGCAGAAATAAGTGTGTCGGTAGTACCGCCGGAGTCGACCTACAAAGGGTTCTACCATCTTTTAAGTTTGGTATTGATACCACTAAAGAACAATATAAAGTGTGTTATTTTTTTTGTATTAAATCATGCTTCTTTTTCTACACAGCACATCTGTTATTGCCAGAGAAATTAAATTGAAAAATCTGGACTGTTAGAGACTGGTTTTATAAATACAGTCAGGCATTCAAATTTTATGTATTTGTGTTTAAGGATAAATTTGTCAATAGGTATTAAATAAAAAATATATGTCTCTGTCAGGAAGTTTGTAGCAAAACAGGATTTTTTATATCGGATCATTCAAAATTTTTTTGTATTTTTTTAACAATGGGGAATATTTCACAATTTGAAAGCCTTTGATATGCGATAAAGAAAAAGCCGCGTTTAAATTTTGCATAAGAAAAAGGTTTAAACTTCATTTTAACTCTTACTAACTGTCATTTGTCAACCTGCATAAATATAATAATGGAAGTGTACACTATATATAGATCTAACCACCATTTTATTGTATTTGATATTTACTTGTTTATGAGCGACAATTTTATATAACACTTTCGTTTTATAAAATTAAATTTATAAAATTAGTTTTATAAAAGTAAATTTAACAAAAAAATAAAAAAAGTCATTTGAAATACGTGTAACATAAAAAAAAAGAAAATTTCAAACTAGTAGGATAGCGCTCTAAATACTTACTTCTAGAGTAGGCCGACGTCTGTGGCTAGCGACAAGACAACGCTTTCAACACAATCCAGGCGTCCGTCGGCGCCACGTCAGTGGGAATCACTTTATGCTTTATATTTAGCTTTTAATAAAATGTATTTATAGTAAAGTAGTGCTTAACGTAACATAATATTCGTAATTTATCGTATACCTACGATACATATACGATCAGTACAAAACCCTCGAATGAGTATATTTACCTTACCACATCCTTTAAACCAGAACACAGCTGTGCTTAATTGAAAATGTAGAATAAACGTATCGGCGGTATTGCCGTAGTTTTGTGAGATATTTCACATTCATATAGTAGTATGAAATTTGGTCTTCCAATCCTTTTCTTTCCTGCTGGTCTGTCTCTAAAGTTTTAGGCGACTTAGAGCACATTGACAGTTTCTCAAACTCTATAAATAGCTGTAAAGTCATACAGAAACATATATACTGCACAGAGTATAGTTACATATTGAAAGGGACTACTAGTGGTAAGCCTGATGCATAAACCGGTTAGTGCACTAGAACAAGACAATGCTTTCACTGCGGCATCGCTCGCTTGTAGGCAATTTGTGCCTATTTGGAATAGACATGTTATATGAGTTTGTAAAAAGGGCACGACATTGAATATAGTTTAAAACTAGTCGCTGTCTGGTAATATAGCATGGCTAGCTGGTTAAATGTACAACACTTTTTAAACGAAAATAAAGTAGGAAACAAACACACAATTTGATTAGGTAGGTACACTGCAGTTGCCTTTGAGCATCTTAAATAACTCTGATAAGGTTCAAATTTTCTGCTTCGTCGTGGGCTGCTACCTTAAACGCTATCTAATTACATCACAATTAAAAATACAAGATGTTATAAATTTCCAATATAATATTGTATGTATTTGTATTACTATAAAATATATTTAAATAATTTTATCGCTAAAATTCCTTATTTGCCTATTATAATTAACGCTACATGTTAGAACAAGGCACCAAATTAAAACTAGTTTCATTACACGTCCGCTAGTCCAGAAATCCTTAACCGACGATAAATGTAACCCAAATTTGTATAAATTATATGAAACTCGCAAACGATTACTGTTACCACATCGTAGGTTGCAATTCAGGGGACATTATATACAATAAGTAAAGTAAAAGAATAAAAAAGGTAAGTTAATATACTTTTTCCCTTACTAACTTTTTAGAAAGAGCATAAGATAAGAAATTGAATGTGTGTTAACAATAACCTTAATCCATACTAAATAATTACATCTTAGACTTTTAATAGTTTTTCGTAAATAATATAATTAATCCCTACTTTCTGAATTTTGTGAAAAGTCTATTATAATATCGACGAAAATATTATACAGTAAGAGTATTCGAATAGAAAAATATTCGACACGCTAAGTACATACTTACATTTTTAATATGGTGCTGCAGGTAAACATTTTAAATACGGGTTGGTGTAATTAGTGTAACTAATATATTGCTTCAAACAATTCAGCCATAGGACTCGTAAATTTATTACAAGCTATCCGACAGCAAGTAAGTTAAGTACGAATTTCTTCTCAATATAACGGATTTCATTCTCATAGACTGCTATGTTATCTTAACCTTGTATCAAATTTTATGTATTTTGAAAATCATTGAAATAAATATTGTCAGCCACACCGGAATTCCCCAGAACATATGATTATACTTCAGACAACTAAACTATAACGGTTTCACATGTCCTGTATAGTCCGAGCGTTTGGTCACCTCACGCGGAACACCGTGGTCGTCCCGTAATTTGCGTGGCACTAAATCAGACCCTACGCGTAGCTTAAGAATTTAGTTTAAGGGCTCCCTCCGTGTAACACTATTTTAGTGATACTTGTACAGCCGTTTATAAACGAGAATTATGATAGGATCAGTAAAATGATCTATGGTGGTCCTGGCTAAGTGAGGTTAGGTTGGCTAAGTAAGGTATTATAAAGATAGCTTTACATGTTTTATATTTTGATTACGTGTCAAAGTTGTTTAAAAGTAGGACAAGGTTGTTTAAGCAGTACATAGTATAATAAAATACGGCGTAGTAACTGGGCTTCATGTGGGAGGACCAATTTAATCATTCAATCTTCGGGCGTCTATGTATCTGAGTAAGGTACCAATTTTTTTCAAGGGACTTGACAATTTGAAATTATTTGATTTGGAGAGAAAGTTTTGGGAAAATTTAAGTTGTGACATTTTCTGGAAAATCTTCTCGATTCCTAAACAGAGAGTACAGAGCAAATATTTCACTAATTTCGCATGTATATCGATGCGTTGTCTCTGGGACATGTTCGTGCCACCGACAATATGACACTTGAGGTTGTTGCTTCATTTTTGTTCCACACCGACACGATACGACATGACAACTTCATAATCGAGTGTTAAGCTACCGTTAGTTTGTTATTAACAAACTGAGAGAACTGGATGACAGAAGAAATAAAGCAAGAATGTATGTATGTCCATTATTGTCCTAACACATGATACGTTCACAAATAACACTAGCATAAATCAGCACAAAAACATATCTGCATCAGCAAAGGCATGTCGGTGTCGTGCCAGATCAGTGAGACAGCGTTCAATACAACTTTATAGAATTGTGTGTGCACTGTTGTTGTTGCCGTTACTGAGCCGATGTGGCATCGCCTGATACTTAAATATTCTAGCATTATGCGAGATGGCATTAGTTGGTAGAAAAAAAACAATTTTTTCTTATTTTGTTTTGAAACTATCATCAACGTTTAACTTTATATTTAAATCATTAGATCCATTTTCGAGACATAAACACAAATCATAATATATGCAATACACGAATTGCTCGTTTAAAGTACTAATAATAAATAGCTAAATGCTAACTGTGTAATGAAATAAACCGTAGTAACTGGGCTGGATAATAAAAAGGTCCCTCGGCGTTTGATAGCGTAGCCCTTAAATTAACACAAGTGCTTAATTATTTTCCCGCCCACAAGTTAAAACATGTAATTTTACTATTACTTTTATTACAGCTGATGTGGATAAATATTTTTAATGTTTTATGTCATGGAACTTTAGATCAATATATCTATGATAGAGAGAGGTAGTCAAATAACGTGACATTTTTAGCTCGGAAAAATCTCGGCTAAATTGGATGTGTTCAAAAATAGAATACCATAAATATGCCCGAATGTGCAGTTCGTCCATCCATTTATCAATAAGTTTTGAAAGTCAAGTACGTAGGCCATCCTATATTTGGCACCAATTCTTTGCCCTCAGAATACCTACAATTCCCGTTGTCTTATTCAGATCACCTGCACGACCTTGCGAACTTTTCCGCTTGAAATTTGATGTCAAAAGTCGTAACTCATTTTATAATTATTTCCATTGCCATATTTTCTTTGGGAATCTTGTAAGCCATCTGAATATTCTAGTTTTAAAATTTTAATCGTTGTACCCATACCAATATTTCAGTGCTTCAAACCAGATAAACTCAGTGGCCCACATTGGAAAAAAGAATGAAATGCTACTAGTAGCATGAAAGTACCACGCTCCACTGTAATAGTTTTCTAGTCAAGAACATCTGTGTACATTTTCTTTTTCACCAGTGTTCAACTAATATACATTTAAATAACCAACATGGAAGGAAATATTATGCTATATTTAAGTCGCTAAGCAAAACAATTACGTGAAACAATTTCTTCACCATTACAATATTAGTCTTCATATTTATATAAATAGAATACTTTAAACAACACATAATATAGATAAGCCATATGAGCTAAACACAATATTTTAAATAGGAATCATAAAAAAGATCATTATACGCTGTCTAAGACAAAGAAGAAAAATTGCCATTGTATCCGCCATTTTGGTCTTTCGCGTGACGGAAGCTTGCTCTAGGGGACGATCTCATTCAATAATTCCCGGTAATGACCTAAGTAAGTCAGTTAACAAGGCCCTCCGACGCTCTCGTCAGAATGAACTGGATATTTTTCAAGGCTATTGAATTATTCACGGGTTTCGAGTGAGGTTTTAAAAGATTTAAGGTAAAAGTGCCTCGTATTTTTACGGCAGGCAAACTTAATTTCAGATGTTGGTTTAAGTTATTTTTCTAGAATCGAAGCGGTAAAAAGAAAAGGGTGTAAGAAATACCAGTGGAAAAAGTTGAGGAATTGAATTTATCGCAGGTAATATCGTTAATGTCAAACAGATTTTTCTCAAAAAGCGCGATAAACATAATTGATGTATTTTACTTATTTTCTTTAGAGAGGAGTACAGACGGTTAGTGACGATTGAGAGATTAAAATGATTCCTTCTACAGCTATCGAACTCCTTTGAAGCTATAGTGTGACTTACAATAGGTACTCATCTACTTCCTCAGTTTATTAATAATTAAGATAGAATTTCCAATTTAGATGCAATAATCGAGTCTAGGCGTCTGTTTCCAGGGAAACCACTAATTAATATCTGGCTCGGAACGTTGAACACAACGTTATTAGCTCATTAGTAATATTGAAAGCTGAGGTCTTTAGTCGAGTGTCGAATGTAACGTTTGTAGACTTGCTGACAATTTTCTTAACTAATTCGTGTCTATCTGACATATTTACAATATATACCATTGAGTCACACGCATCACTGATATGATTACTACTTTCATATCTTCCGCGGTAGATAATAAATCCGCGGTTGCTAATAGAACTTTTAGTCGATTGGATGTTTTGATAAATTTTAGTAAATAATAAATAAGGCACGATAGTCCAGCGATTACACTATAAATAATTTAATTTAACCTTGATATGTGTGACAGCTAAAGTACTATCATTACTGCGATCGGCAATTTGCCAATCACTCGATAGCGTTCGTTCGGCTCGCAGATCGGGACCGGATTTGCAAGTTGAAATTGTCCATTAACGTATTAGTGTATTTCCATTTCCATTACTGAAAGGTGTGATACAATTTGCAAATTACTGATTTAATTACATGTAGGCCGTGTTTGAAGTACTTCTCAGCGTTTCGTCTTTTAGGTGCTTTTTAACCGACTTCCCAAAGCAAAGAGGTTATGTAAAATGAAGATCTAAAGTTTCAATAAACAAATCCTTATCAAATGTTAGTATGCTTAATAATTTTAGATCTCTGGTGTAATTTTACAACATTATACACAAAAAATTATAATCGCTTTTTCTTTTGTTTTTTGGAGATGTTTAAGTTTTTAGTAATGTTATTGCTAAATACCCACAGATATACAGGCATATAAACTTTTTCTATTTGGATTATACATAATGTCTGCCATCTGAGGTTTTGCTTTCAAAATCTTGTACATTACAGACAAGAATGATGTGTCACAAATCGTCATGTCAAGTATGGAAGCTAAAATTGCAGGTTTCGTACATGCATACAAACATAACATAGTGGTATATTCTAATTTAATTTAGTATGCCTCTAATTACAGATGGAAACGTCGCTCGCTAAGATGTATCTTCTAATACCATGTCTCCTTTTGAGTCCAGTTGTAAGTCTTCGTGGAGGCGACGCCAGTGTCTCGCTAGATTACTTTGAATACAGAGACGTGAAGCACCTGATATATTTAGCTTGCAGTTCCCCAGCAGGTATATCTATTTTTGAAAAATGTTTATTTTATTGTAAACCATAAACGTTGAATCTCGACACCCTCCTTTTGGCATTATTAACCAAATTAATTTCGTGAATGCAAGAACTGTATAGAGAAATTTATAATTGGGCTTTTGAATTTTTTTTTTGTGATAAATGGAAAGATCATATATAAGTTTTATAACAAATCAATTTTTTTTTTTCGCAATAATTCAAA
>DWRA01004115.1:0-11221 GCA_018250295.1 Spathilepia clonius
TTCTTTATTAAATTTTTAAAAATAACGTTAATATGTTTAAAATTAGAGTAGTATTTTTACATTAATTAATTATATAAAATGTAAGTAGGCTTTTAAGAAAATGTCTGATGTTTGCATTATCTGTCATCAAAAAAGGTTACCAAGGACTTTAACATTCTTTTTAACATATAGGGTTATAATATATAGGGTTTATTATATCAATATTTTGTACAAACTTTAGCAATAGAAAAAATGGCGTCTAATAATTCCCGCCTAAAAATCTGTCAACAGTTTTTTTTTAATATAATCGTTTTAGTATAAGATAAAATGACTTTAGGTTTCTTATTTTATATATAGGGATTATTACATGAATTATTTATACAAACTTTAGCAATAGAAAAAATGGCGTCTAATATTTCCCGCCAATAAATCTGTCATCAGTTTTATTTTTATATAATCACTTTAATGTAAGCTAAAATGATTTTAGGTCTCTTATTTTATATATAGGGTATTATAACAATGTTTAACAAACTCTAGCAATAATTATTTTGCTATTAGACTACAAGGAAATGAACAGCTCCCGTACGAGGTACTCCGCTCGTTCTAGATGTAGAAGCGCGCTTACTCATATATCAATGTTAACGTTTATATTCCATAATATTATTGGTAAGTGGTGTTCATACATGATACATAAAAAAAAACAATAAACAAAAGACAGGCTATCGGGCAATTTAGAAAAAAATTGTCGAGTTGCCAGTCGAAATAATTTGGAGCTATGTCTTCTCTATTATTGGCAACTTTAAAAAATGGTTTTATGGAATAATTATGATATTCCAAATCTGAAATAAATTTAGCTATATAATATAGTCAAAATACACCCGAATGTCTGTCTTATTAGGGTTTTCATAGTCTTTAAGCAAAATTCTATTCAACAGCACATGCAACACAAATTTTACTTATTCAAAATATTCCTATTTCTAAATTTAAGGGATCTGAAACAAAATAAACACTCTTTACCCTTGAAATTGGCTTTGAGATCCCAACCCTTAATTCTATGCATTTGGCAAAGATTTTTGCTCGAAACACTTCCATTTCTAATAGTATATCCATGCTTGCAGGAATCCGTAGTAACAAAACCAACGCAAAATCATACGTCTCACTAGATAGCAATATTTTTATTATATTTTATATCGATTTGTAAAAAAACGAATCGAAATTTTACGAGATTTTTGGTGCATAAAGTGGTAATTGCAGTTTATGATCTGGCAACCCATGCATTTGAAAATGGCGCCAAAAATCTCGTAAACTAACATTATGTACCAACCATTTTGCTAAATAGCTTACATGTATTTAATTTTTTTCCGCTGCCAAGGTCCCATTCCCATAGCTTTGGAAATGGAAGGTACTTATGTAGTTTTGATATTTTTACACTTTAAGTATAAAAACTGGACACAGGTCAACTAACTGCAAGTAGGTTAAAAATAAAAAGTATTTTTTTTTACGATAGATTAAAGCACAAAAAATACTTATACCGAAAAGTTGCTTAATAAAGTAATTTTCCACGTTATTTACAACTTTTCTAACGTTTAACTTAATTTTTAATATCACGCTGATCTCACCCCCTCCTAAATATACCCATGAGTCTACGTACGTACATTTTTAATGAACATTACAATTAAAAATTAAAATTAATAATTGGTTAATTAATAATCATTAATTACTATTTTTAATTTTAATATTAATGAATAACTAATTAATTACTATTTTTAATTTTAGTATTAAAGAATAATTAATTAATGAATAATAATCAATTATGATTTTTAATTTTTAATTATTATTTTTATTTGAATTAAGTCAATCTGGTAATTTCTCGTACTCTAATGGGTATTCTTAAGTCTAATTTGTTACACATAGTACATACCACTGTGTCCAGTTTATATCTACTTAACACACAAAAATTATATACAAATATTATTTAGAGTCCTATATATTATCTAGATATTTTGTAGATTATAAATTAAAATGCGCCAATTAGCAATTACCTAATTATAATTCTAATAAAATTCTAATTGCAAAGAAACTTATTCTGTAAGCTGTCAAAGTGAATGATTTTATTAAATTACTTTTTGTAAGTAAAAACACATTTAATTCAATTTAAGTCATTTTGAATCCAATAAATGGAATCATAGTGTGGATTCAAATCATTTTCATTCATCTATATTGTTGAATTTTTATTATATAGTTGGTAGTTGGTAATTTTTATACCTTTTGTTTGAACAAAATTCGAGAAATATTACAAATTGATAATATGCTTGAAAACACGCAAAAGTCATATTGAAAACATTAATGTAACATACAGGCCTATTCTTGCTAGTAGAAGTTAGTTTAGAATACTTAAATTGTTGAATGCACTGCATTATTTAGTATTTTCACGCGAACAAAAAGATAGCTTGTATTAGTTACTATATTTGGTATATGTAGATCATATATACGTAGTACTTACATATACTAACATACAACTTATTCTTCTAGATCCATGCTCCCCGTGCTAAATGAATAGTCGAGCTAAGAGAAGACTGCAAGAAAAAATCCAAAAAAATATAAAAAAAAATATTTACAAGCATATGCCGATCAGGTTTAAAAATATTGAAGTTTGTAGTTTCGACGTATAGTTGACTGGCTTTTTCACAAGCATGCTTTAGTTTTCTATTCTAACTGTCGTTTGTGGTCATGTTTAAATGTACTTGTTAACACGTAGACAGTGTTGCCAGCACCTACAATTTTCCCCCATAAATTGTTTGTTCCCAAAATCAAATCATCCCAAAAAAAATTACATACTCCTAAATAATATGATCCCGTCCTAATTCTTGTAAACTTTTACCCTTTAAAAAGGGTAAATGGATGTTGGCTACACTCACCACACATAATCAATGTTGCCATGTTGCGTTTTTATTTTCCTATTCAAATCGCATATTATTTTGTCTGGTAATGTTCTCATTATTGGTTTGTTTTTACATGTCATTTGAAACCCTAAATCACTTGTTTAATACAGAGTGTCTTGGAGTATTCCCTACTGTCCCAGTGCGAACATTATTTCAATGTTTTATTGCCGTTGTATGTACTGATTTTTAATTTGAGAGACAAGATTTAAATATTGAGGATATAATATTATAGTATATATGTAACAGCTATTATAATAATATAAAAACTAAGTATAAATGCCTTAAAACAAATTTAAGTAAAAAATATATGTCATTTTTCTGTTGAGAAAAATCAGTAGTGACTATGTATTATAGTGTTTTATTCAGTACAAACTTATTTATTTTATAAGTACTTAGTTTATATTGCTTAAAATGCGTTAAACTTATCATTTTAATGGTTTATTCATGTTTAATACTATTGTGAAATAATGGGTTAATAAGTGATTTATAACTTTAAATTTATTTTGTGTTTCGAATTAAAAATCAGAGTTTATATTAACAGCTACCGTTCCATTATTGATATGATTGACGTGTTACTGATGTCGCCGAATATACTGAAGTCACTGATGTCACTGACGGACATTACTGACAGTAGTGACGTAACCAAATCATGCTAAATAATTGTCTGATTTGCCCCTTATTTTTGATTTGTCATTTATTTTTGCTGTTTCCTTGTATATATCATAAAGTTATTGGGTTTGTGACATAAAACTTCTTTGGACGCGATACTTTTCGATAAATTCACAAATAAATAGTCGAATTTATTTCTATATTTATATTTCTATATTTCTGGGTTTATATATACTATTATTTTTTTAATTAATTTTTAGAATATATCTATAAATTCCAAAAAATAATAGTAATTATCGAAGAAAATTTAGATAAAATAAAAGTAATTTTGTTTTTGCGTGTGGTATTTATGAATTTTCCAGTTACATATTGGAATTATGATAATAATTGAATTAAGACTAAATATGTTTTTTATAACACTTAATAAATTATGTTATCATAATATAAACTGACATATTTACATAAGCGGTACCGTGTCATACCGTGTTCTTAATAACAGACACGATCATTTTAACTTTAATATTTTTCGTAATAAGGCAGCGATGTCAAAGAAGTTTTACTTCAACAAACGTAAATGTTGTACAAAGTATTTTTTCTTATTATTAACTATAATTCTCTTTTCCAGGGCCTACATCTCATCTCCGTACACAGACAAGAACATACGAATGTTGTGAATTTGTCTCTCATCGATCGCTTGAGCACAAATCATAAATATTATCAGCTACTTAAATTATTAAAATTATTAAGGAATATACACAAAATATTTCTAAGTACAACACTTATGTACTCCACTATATATTGTATAGGCTTTTTTACAAATATTTATTTATAATTGTAACATTATAACTAGTTTTAAGTAACAAAAAGTAGTGGAACTGTCCCTATTTGAATACATTCTTGAAATTTTCTCCTATACGCTTCTGTCACTAAATATCGGCGATGAAATAATTGTTAGATTAGTTTAGATTTCGCTAGAGCCCACCTGTAGCAATTTTCTATACGGCATCATCCATAAATCCATCATTTTTCTCTACATTGTGAAAATCTGTGACGTTAGCCAAAGTATGAAACGGAGGATGTTTTGGAACATCGCTACCTCAGTTCACTTACAATACGCAGTGTATTAAATGAAGTTACCAGATTGTGAATCTTATTGTTTCTGTTATTTTATATTATTTATGTATTTCTGTGCAACTCCTCTGAGGGATTGCGAAGTCAATGTATACTTATTTAGTTTTAAAGTGCCTAACGCACAAATCGATCTGTGTTGCCAGTAAGTGCAATATTAATGTCACCCGCGCTTGAAGCTTGAAATGTTAAAGCTACTTCTGTAGGAATTTTCGCCGGATGGCAACACTTACCAGTGACCATAATTATGATCCTTAAGTTTTTATGTAAGGTTTTGTTTTCCGTGAGTGACTGACTTGACTAGGTAATCGTCCATTTTGCTGACAAGGCTAATTATAGTGCCTAAATTTGATTATGCGCATTTTTCGATGCCATACGACGTATTGTCACAAAATTGGACACCTTTAAATGAAAGGATTACTTGCTACAAGTACTATGAAATAAAATAAATTATACAAAATTAAAAAGAGATCTAAACATTGATAATTATATAAAGAACTTTATAAACATAGGAATATATTATTTATTTATTTTGAGAGCACAAGTAATGATTTATTTCTCGAATTCTCGAATATTATTTTAAGACTGTATTACACTAAACAGACAATTTACGAGGCAAACTATATTATTTATAACACATTTTATATGTATAGACGGTACAACAAGTTTGGAAAAGTTAAATTTCTTATATCGCCATTTTTATTATCTGTAGCTCCGTATTACGTTCCGTTTACAGACACCAATTATAAAATAAAAATGTAGCCTTTAAATCGAGCCTTGTGTGTTCTTACGTCTGATCTAGACATCAAATATATTTGTATTTTATTTCAGAAATATTTTAAATAAATTACAGAGTATTTGTAGCAGAGTAGCCTCCGTATATTTTACGTTAAAATTGTTTACATTATTATAACATGACAAATGTACACGATATCTTTTGTATAAGGTTGTTAAAAGCATAATCTGAATGTGATTATGTCCGATGAAATGATATATTATTATTTATAAATGTTGGCAATGTGTTTCTTTAATTTTATTTTCCTCTTTTTAATAAAAAATACATTTTTTACTTTGTCGTTTTATTTATTGTGGAATTAAAATAAGTTTTAATTTATTTTGGCACAATAACTTATCTATTTAGTATTTTTAGAGCTAATAGAAAGCATGTTCTCTTTCTATCCCATATATGAGACATTACGTGAGAAAGGGACAATCGTATATTTTTAGTTGTTATACATCAACAAGATTTATCTCTTATACACGTACATTTTTATACGCGTACATTTTTTTTTGTCTAATATTTTTTTAGCAAGCAGATACGATAAGTCCTACCTAAGGTAGACCAGATACGTTATTATTTCAAACGCTTCGGATAAACGTCTCCCTTACCACATCCTCCAAACCAAAATACTGTATTTTTTTTACGCCCAAACAATACGGAGCTACCCTGCGAACAGGGAGGGGATGAATGCTCATGCACTAACGCCAACGCCGTGACGATGCGTGGTAGTGTGGGACTCGTCCGGAAGGGACGCTTACCCACTAAACACCCTTTCTGACTTTAGTCTTCGGGACTCTTAAGCGGACGGTATCACTGTAGCGCTTAACACTAAATATTAACACGTTGAACGCCGCGGGTTTTTGACTAAAACTTCTCGACATGCCTTTGCAGGTTTTTGCTCTGTTAAGCAAACAGTATTCGAATATATTTTTATAAAGGTCTGTAACTTCATAATAGGAGGTTTAGACCATTTTTTAAATTAAAATCACAAATTGCACACACGGCATTAAGTGTTAAAAAAGTCTTTAACAACATAAAATAAGATTTAGACATTTTTTTGCTGGGGGTCACCGGTGACCCCCTCGGCGTTTAACGTGTTAAGCAGAAATAAATGTAGTGTTGCCAGATTCGAACTATATTCTACCACCTTCAAAGAAATGAATTCTAACTATTCTACAGTAAAACAAAAGTCACTTAGTAATCAATTTATTGACGCCAGCGTATGTACATACAACAGTAAGCTATCTCCAGTACAGTAAACGCCATCACACCATTACATAGTCCTTTAAATAGATAATATAATGCAAAACAGTTGAATCTAGGAACTACGGAGAAATCAGTATACTGCAAATTATTTTCTGAAGTACAGAAATATCTTAAATGACACTAAACAATATATAAATAGTTCTAAGCAACCAGTTTTTCGAAAACTTGTCTAGTAATTTGGGTATTAGTATAATATATATTATCTTTGAAAACTTAAACATTGCGTGTAAAGTTTATTGAACTAGAAAAAGAATATAGTGACAAAAAAATTTAATTTATTAAATTTCTCGTTTATTTAAATAAATCCGATAATTATTCTCAATAAATGAAAATATAGAACCAATGAATGACATAATTAGAAAAAATATAAATAGGTTTTAAATTTGCAACAATATGGAATCGTTGGTTGTGTTAAGCGAAGCAAACTACATTTTAATATTTATACATACAGGCTAATTCAAAAATGTTAACTCGCAACATTTATTCCACTTGTCAAACATGGCGTTTACAATCCAATCAAACCTCACTTTCATAGTCATTATTGATATTTTAATATAACAGTACTTACGTACCACACTATTAATACAGTTATAATATATAAGTCATTTTTCTCCTTTACGTAGAATATTTAAATAAAAGGATTATATTATTGGAGGAGAGTGTACTAATGCAAAATTTACGTGTATAAATGTAAATAAAAATACAAAAATTGTTTCAGCCTTTAAATTTACGAAAGAAATTACGAATTAAAATAAAAACAAAAGCAGCATCAATAAAAAGGGAAAACAAAAAAAAAAAGCAATACGATCACAAAAAAAATATATAATTCGTTACAAAGTATTTACAATAATCGGAGTGACTACAAAAATAATTATTAGGACGAAATCGCAAAACAAGTACAACACAATATGGTAACCTATTCTAGCGCTGATCTACGGTCCGTACTTATAACGTTTCCAAATAAATACGAGGAAATAATAAATACAATACTAATTGTAACATTTCGACAAGGATCATAATTAACGTAGCTACAAATTAAATCCGTTGAAAAGAAACAAAGCATAATATAAAAAGTAGAAAATAAGATCAATTTTACATGTTTTCGTCTTCATATATAAATATGATGCCTTTCTTTAATCGATCGAACTCCCAAATCCGTAAATTTGACCACACAAAAATCTGTAAAACAAAAAGTGTAATTTCCCTGATGTTAAGCATCGTTACCCAACTGGCAACACTAAGTATAATTTGTCAAATTTGACAGCATCGCCCAAACGTGAAATGTCAATTAAGATCCTTGTCAAAACGAATTATAATAAACATCACTGAATTTATCAATCATTAATCAAAATGACACAAATGCAAACCGCGACAATAAATTGTAGTCTTCATTAACACAAATCATATCGTAAATGTATTAAAAATCATATTATATAAGCGTATTACATTTTGTAATCGTATCATTGTCTATTGGCGCACGCAGTGCAAGGGCCAAGTTCGCAACGAACCGGCCATCACAAATAAACGCTACATTCAAACTATATAACACTAAAATAAATGTTACGAAACTAAATGCCTACATCATCATGGCATACGATTCGATAAATTTCACACGACGAAAAATAAATATAAATCTTTGACGTGACTGAGACCAATACAAAATAAACATCAACTGTTAGTAAATCCAACTAAAATTTGGTTAGTTCTCGTTATATTTTATTTAATACTATTTATTTTATCTTACACGTTAAAATAGTTATATAAATATCACTAAGTTAATCACCATCTATAGTGGATGCGTATATACTATTTATTTTACGTTTTTTTTGTTGTTTTAATATACGAAATAAATCGTGTAAATTGAACTAAATGGGGTCGAGACGATTTATTATAAATGCACAATCAGTTCAAAGCAAACAAACAATGGAATTTTACGTTTCAGTTCTGCACCAGTACGCGTCGTGGGAAACCTAGTGATTTTGAATCAGTTAAAATTTCGTTCGCACATCCCGACATCCCAAAAGAGGACGTTGCCGCTACCGAAAAAACAGTAAAAAACCTGCACATTGTAAAAAGTGTAAAAAATGGTGTTTTTGTTCATACAAAAAAAATTCCACTCTTGTACGAAATTATGTACGCATAGGCCGGGACAGAACCTGGGCTCGTCTGGAATGATGCGTTCAGTCCGTTTGATTTTCATAATCTTAAAAACTAAACAAAACATGTGCCGTGCCATATTACTAAGCCGAGCGGTACTTAACATTACATCCAATATTTTTCTGTACTGCTACAAACAATGTACTTTTTATACTCAATTTTTAATATTGTGATACATTCCGTATATAATTGTTGGGGACCGTCCATAAATTAGATCACACACTTCAACAACCCCCCCTTCACTCCCCCACACACCATGTCAAAGTTACTTGTGATAGACCCTCAAGTTATTACATACCATCATTATAATTTTCATACTAATTAAAAAAAAAAAAAATTAATACAGGTGTCATGTAGTTACTCCAACCGCTAAAAGAGCCCTTTCGTATTGTGAAGTCACATATACGTAAATAGAATTTTCTAGAAAATTGCATATTTTTAAATTAATGAAGCCACAAATAACTAAATGTCCCAACAAAAACAATTTTATTTACATATTTGAGATGTGATCAAGTGTAGTATAACACAGCTATGAACACACTACTCCCTTTTATTCCCCCCCCCCCCTTACGCCTCACGACCCTTCAAAATATGACGTCAGTGCTTATAACCGCTACACTACGTGATTTTTCCCTCCAGTGACATAATTTATGAACCATCCCCTATTTCGTCTGTCGTCGGATGAAGTTTTGGGACAACTACGATTTTCGACTATTACTACGAAAGCGCTATAATGCTCTTAACATCTAGTTTGGCCTATATTTTTGATCTCGATAAAACGAACGCCCTGAAAATAATGTAACATACTTTGGGGACAATTATTATAATTGTTATTAAAATGGTTTATCTTCTTTTCTTTTTTTCCAGTCTACCTAGTAAGACTGCCAGGCAAGGACATCTCTAGTCAGCCCCAGATAAAATTAGAGTCCTACCTGAGGTCGACCACAGCGTTGCTACATGAGGACCAAGCTGGAACGTCTCAGATAAGTAAGTCTCCCTTACCACACCCTTCAAACCAGAACACAGGCGATGGAACCTCGTCGGTCGAATTTTGCCTGCTTCTTTCTACCTTTGATAATGAATTGATTATGAAGTAAAACTACTTCAGCAAGAGATCATCCACAAGTCCAGAAGACTCTTTAATGTTCCATACAAATCTAATTTCGAAGCTCGTATATTTGCAAGATGTTCAAAAAACTTCGATAGCGTTCAAAATACTATCTTTTGAATGTCACCACTAAACTTTTTGAAAATACAGCGAGTCTCAGACAAAACTACACTTCGAAAAATAAAGCCTATAACTATTTTTATGGAAGACTATTCGGAATTTTGGGCGTTCGGAAAATATATATAAACAAAATGTCACTCGACAACAGACGAAAGGCGTAACATACAATCATTAATAATATTCTATATAGTACTTAATTCTAGGCTGTCGCGTATGGCAACACAGGATAATGTGACCCACTATAATAGACATTTTTGAACAGCAAACGGATACATAACTATTTTGTAAAAAAAAAGTGTATGTTAAATTATGTAATATTTTTTGGAAAAACGCTAAAGATACTTTGTGGTAATGTAAAAAGATAATTATATTCCTAATGATTTTAATTTTTATCGAATTTGTCTATTAGTATTTTGAAAACAAGTCCTTTTTAGAAGATCATATACTTTTTCATGGCAGGGGGACTCAAAAATTGGTAGCTTAAAATTATTTACTTACAGAATTCCGGTAAATTTTTATAAATTTTTGATTTTAAAATAAACTCCATCAAAAGACGTATAAATTATTCCAAATGACATATTTTTAATTTAATTTTTTTTTATAAACTTAGACCACATTTTTCTCCATTTTTCTAAGACAATATTAAAAATGTTAACAGTTGAATTTCCAAATTCAAATTTTAAATAATACCTAAAAAATAGTTAAGTACCCAATTTGCTCTGCTGTGTTGCCAGCCAACGCGGAACATTTCAATAAATACCGAGTAATATTAGTTACATAACCTCACACTAGTTGAATATTACACGTATTTTAAAACTTGTCCGTGTTTTTACTGTGCGCCTTTTTACAGTCAGACCAGGAAAATATATATAAGGCTTTGAAAAATCGTAAAACCGTTTTTTTAACGTTGAAACTTTTTTCTTTTTTATTTGTTAGAGTAGCAAACGAGCACGCCGTCCACCTGGTGGCAAATGGCAACTAATGCTCATGGACATTTGCAATCCACACGAGATAACACTAGAATTTCACCTGAAGTCGAGCACAGATGCGTTGCTCCTGAGGACTAAATTGGAATGCCTCGGATAAGTCAGTCTCCCTTACCGCACCCTTCCAACCAGGATGGAAGCGCTT
>DWRA01004116.1:0-11220 GCA_018250295.1 Spathilepia clonius
CCGGATAATCGCGAATTCGGATAACTGAGGTCCGGATAATCGAGTTTCTACTGTATATATAATACTTTATAACAAATGGCCATTATAAGCAGTGCTCTCTTACGAGGTTCGCAGCATGTACATTTCCTACTCCAGTTGGACAAAAAAAAACAAATAATATCGATATAGCGGCTTCTGGCTATCAAATTCTATTAACAAAATGCAGCTCAAATTAAACTCCCGCGCATGCGTCACATCCACTGGCCCCCGCCGCGCATGAGCACTCCACTCGATTGTTCGTTTGTTCGTTCGAGTACCAAATTTGAATTTATGAACTCTATTGTCGAAATTTAAAGTGGGAACGCAATTAACGAACGTGGTGATTATTTTTTTTTTCTCCAAGAACAATAGGCTTAGATTTGTAGATGGCCTTCCGAATTGTGTTTTTCGCGTTAAGTATAAAGCAGTTGTTTAGCACATTTAAGTGTAATTGTTTGATTGAACGCGGTCAGTTTTTGTTTTAATTTTTTATTCGACACCTTTGTCTTTGTGTATGTAAAAACGGGCGTAAAAACTTATCTACATAGGTACATGACTATGATTCATGCTAAGTCTGCGCTGAGATGAGTTAGGTTTATATTAGAATATTACGCCAATTTTACAGGAGTTTTAAACAGGCTGTTATGAATTTGTATTTGATTTAATCTTAATTGTAAAGAAGTAACCGATTATAAGCATATGCCTATAAATTGAAATTAAATCAGTTTTTGTTACCGTATATATGTATGTAGAATCTAAAATAGTTTTTATTTTACCGCGGAAAAAATGTAGTGTCATCCCACCACTAATATTTGCTATAAGATGGTTCCATAAGTACTGTATGTTTTTAAAAATAAAATCCGCCCATAAACGCACTAAAATCAACAGATACCGCTCTTAATAAAAAGGTTCCTACATTAATCAATGCCTTAATAGGTTGACTTATCTGTGAGATGATGATAAGTGCGCAGGAGTGGAAAGGTGTCTGTTATATGTGGAGATGGCCACAAATATCCATGGAGAAAGTGGCCGCTTACCATCTGGTGGACGCTCATTGCTAGTTCAATTTTTCTAAATTAATTTAGCGTACAAAAACTTATATTAATATAAAGTTAAACCTCTAAAACCACGACTACTAACCATTTGCCTTTTAAACAGGCCCGTATTCACAAAATATACCCTCCTTAAATATAAATTTAACTGGAATAAAAGCAGATTCGACATCGGGGATGCCGGTAGTTTTTCAAATATGCAATTTACTGATTTAAAAAAAGAGTCGTACAGGGACGGGCCGTCCATGTGAAATGGCTGAAAAAGGAAGAAAAAACCGCTGAAAAAATAGTAGGCCGTGCAGGTATGGTAAGTAGCATCGAACGCCCCTGCCAGCCTAATTTGTTACGTTACTGCATTTCAAAGGGGGGTTATTACGACGCGATAACTTTTGGGAGTGAATACCCGCTTTGTATGACCTTTTTATAGAGCGGTGTAGAGACACGTTGCCATAAATGTAGGAATGAAATAGACTTGTAGGTTTTTTGTTGGGAATGGGCTTGATGGTAAGCGGCCACTGACGTCCATTGACGTCTGTATTCAACTGAAAATACAGTTGTAGTCGCTTTGATCGGTTACCGATTCGTTGCTATCTCTGAGGACTAAATTGAAATATCACGTATAAGTATATTTCCCTCAGCATAATCATGAATACATAATCAACAATGATAAATACTCTTGTTCTTAGAAAATAGTCGCCACAGTTATGTCTAAAATACGCGGTGGTGTTTCCATACTAGAATCATAAAAGATTCTACCATCTTAGATGTGGAGGTTACTTTAAAGGTTATTGTCACGGTAGCATTTAATACTGCTGTTGTGAGTGTGAGGTAGCAGTAGCGGTGGCCTATAAAATCGAACCAAAAAGGTACCACGTACAGTTTTACTTTACATCAACGATACGATTAAGTGTATTTCAAATTGGAATTAGGAGTCTAAATTGTTACGTTGTCCGTACACATGGTGGAAATTAGAAGAAAATATTTCGATTATTACAAGGTATCTACCCACTTTGATAGATGTCACAGAAGGTACTATTTATTTACGAACGTGTATTGAAATCGCCAGTACCCCATATTTAGAGATGGAAACGAACAATTCACACTATCATTAACGCGACAATATAAACACATAAGTAAGTGTTTACGTAAACTAACAATTCTTTTACGATTTAACCTAGTATTAAGGTACAGGCGATACAGGGTAACTCAATCAAACACATGCTTTTTGAGTGCTTATGTCTAAGAACGTAGAGGTTGGAATAGCTTGCTACTCAAGACTTATAATTAGGTTAGGCAGGTTCCATCGTATAAGGACACATTGTTACATAATATATTATGAACCATTAAAAGCACATAGAAAGAATCGTAAGCTGCAATTAAAAGTGTCGTTCGCAATTAAAATAATGGCTGTCACACCTATGAGACAATTAGGTGGCGGGAATAAATTCTATGTTTTGGTAGCCCGCCATGGGCTTAATTAGAGCTAATCAAAAAAACTTAATGCACGGTAATGGCACGTAATGGCTGTAGGGCAAAGGTGCTCAAAGTTTTTGCGCGGATCGCTGAAAATCACTTAATAAGTAATAATAAGAAAACTGGAAAAAGGAATGGATGATCTCGTTAATGTTTGCCTGCGGGTCCGTCACTGCCACCATTTTTACTCTGGTTTCAAGGGTGACCTAATTTTTTGAGGTGTTCCATCTTTCACTTTAGATGTAGAGTATAGTAGTGTTTATTTAAAATCTACTTTAGTTACATTTTTACACTTGAATTTCAAATATCTTGTTGTTTGTATTATTGGAGTAGCAAACGTGCTTGCAGTTCACCTGATAGTAAGTTGTTTCGGATAGCCATGGTCATCTGTGAATAATATAGACCACATTCTACCCGAACCTGAAGACAGATGCGTTACTATTCCTGAGTACTAAGTTGGTCGCCACATTCATAATGTTGTCGGCATTTACACCCTTCTACCAAAACGTAGAACTACAACACGCCAGAAATGGGTGTTATGGTAGTACCTCTCCAGTAAAACCAAACTAGCTCTACCACCTTTCAAACCAGCTTTTTCTTGCAATTTCCTAACATTATAACTAGAATTGGTACTATTCCTAATACTCCATGTCTATTATATATGCAGAATACAATCTAAACACATGTATTTACAAAACATAGACTATTTAACTTCATTACGTTTGCGTGCGGGTAGTTCGTAGTGAGTTTGAGTACCACTGACCTGTAGTTTAACGTGGTATCAGAGCTCGATGATAATGAATGCGATTACATTAGGGGTTTCTGAATTAGACCCCGCGGGGTGGTACATTTCGTGGTAGTTATTACTTGTGAAGGTTTTTCGAATTGTTGTTTTATTAAGATTTGGATCGTTCATGTAATAAAGACTTAGTTATAGCCAGTAATATGTACTACAATCCGAAGCTCGGATTTTTTGAAATTAACTATACGTTGCATTTGTTTATCTTTATTAGCTCAACTTGATTATAGGAAGTCACCGCCGCCCTGAACATATGAAATCAATTCTAAAGAGAACAGACTCATATCTGAGACTGGCCATATACTGCCTTGCTACTCTTGAAGACTAAGTCGATAAGCTTCATAGAGACAAGATTTTATATGTTGGAGTAACAAACGAGCATGGACTCCACCTGATGTTAAATGGCTCCTGCCGCCCATGGACATCTGTGCTCAATCCTCGACAAGATTAGAGTACTGGCTAAGGTTGATCACAAATGCGTTGCTATCCCTGAGGACTATGTTTGAACGCCTCGGATGAGCAAGTCTCCCTTACCACACCCTTTAAACTAGAATACAGCAGCGCTCAACACTGTAGCTGTTAGACAGAAAATAGGCGTGGCGGTGGTGCCGCCCGAGTCGAACCGCAAAAAGATCTAAAACCTTCAAATTCGGTGTCAAGTACGATGACTTAGCGTTAAGTGGACGTGCTCCGGTGAATAATTGAAGAAAGTATCGACTAAATTCAATATTAAACACATTTTACCGTGCAGTAACACTGCATTTCTCGCTTGGCCCATAGTTTGCCCTTAAATTATTTATTCCGTTAGGCTGGCCGCCCATTTGGTACTATCGCTTAAGCAACTAGAACCTTTAAATTTAGTTGTGGTTAAGGCGACTCTCTCATTACGCAGTGACTATTCAGTAGCTTAGGCAACTATACAGATGTGTAAACAATTGACTGCTGAAATATTTTTTAAATAAAATCAAACATAAAAAGTTCGCTCAAACAACTAATTGGACGTCGTATTGGCAACAGATTAGACAACTACTGAGTGGCTTAAGCGACAAGATATTATCCCATGCAACCGCCGACCCTAGTGGCGTAGTGGTCACCATACCAATCTGACATAGGAGGATTCCGGGTTAGAGATGGCCAGCCAGACATCTAAACGATGAATTAAAATTTTTGTTCTGGATCTGAGTGTTTGTGTATTCGTCTTTTTATGTGTCCATAGCATCCACGGCGCAAGGAAACTTACTAGCGTGTGAGTGTCGACACCGCCTTTTTAACAGTTAAACTAGCAATAAGACGGACCACCTGATAGAAAGTAGTCACCATCCCTTATGGACATTTGCAACACCAAAGGAGTCGCCAATGCATCACCGGCTTTGGACGAGAGCTCTTTTTGCACCTCGCTTGAAGAGCCTTACATCACAGCGCTTTGGGTCAAACAGTTCCTCGGAACACTCACCATTGTAAAGCCGATAGAATACGCAAAGTCCTATATCCCTCCGCAGACTTAAAGGTTCCAACTCCCTCAAACTATCGCTCAAGCAACAGTAGCCAATGTGCGGTCAGCCTTAGCGAAAGAAATTATTTTAACAATCTAAATAGGCTGCTTCATAATAAAACGTCTAATGACGATATAATTGAACGTGCTACTTTTTAAATAACAGGTTGGGTACGTCAATGATTATTTGAAAGTATACTTAGTGTCGTTTGTTTTTTAATCAAAATTGGTTCATATTTTTATGGTATGTGGGGAAATAAATACTTGTTAAATAATCTATAATGACAGCACGTAGGTAGGGCTATCCGTAATGTACAAAGTTAAATAAGTTATGTAAGTGTAGGTGGTAGGACCTTTTTCTGTCTAATAACAACAGTTAAGCTGCCGTTTTCCGGGTTTGAGGTGTGTGGTAAGGTAGACTAGTTATAAAAGACGTTCCAACTTAGTCTTTACGATAGCAACACATCGGTGGTCAACCTTTGGTAGCACTATAATTTCATCTGAGTTTGTTTACAGATGTCCATGGGCGGTAGTAGCCACTTACTATCAGGCGGCATTCATGCTAGTTTGCTTCTGTTATTTATAAAACGATATCTGTTACGATCAATACAAGCCGAGCGGTTTAAACTGTTAGACACATCACTAATAAAGTTAGGCACATCACTCATAAATACAGGGTCGACGTCTCATCCCTAGCTGTCAGGAAGACAGTTGTCCTTTTTCGCGCTCTTTAGTTTATGGAAAAATGGTGAGATCGCGGATCGTGCAATCTATTTTAATGACTTATAATACTTTGTAACAAAACTAAAATAAAGAGAACTTTAATAAGTCGGTACAGGTTAATATTAAGAATGGTACTGTTAAGATTTAATATTTTCCTCATTGGATATCTATTATACATTATGTCATGAAGTCTTGATGCTTAACAGAAATGAACTCTATGTTATAAGCCGAAAGGATCTCAGTAAGCTAACGAGGGTGACAAGCGTACTCAGTAATAAGGCGTTTATACACAAGTCAGCGCTAGATTGGGTGTTGAGCGCGACGAAAGATAATTAGCTTGAACGAATCAGTGTGATAGGAGATGACTCAATCTTGAACAACGAGAACATTTAATGTATGCTCAAATCATCGACATTTTTAGACAGAATGCGTTTTTTCCACACTTCCCTATAATCAATTAAAAAGTTATTTTTGTCTATCACTGTGTTTACTGTAAGATCTGTGTTGTGGAGTGTTTCCTTGCTCTATTGCAGTGACTCTCAAATTTTTTATCTATATATTAAATTTTAGTACCTAATTTTTTGCTACAATAATATAATTATTTGTCTTCAAAATAAAAAAAAAAAAAACAAAATAGGATATAATTAGCTACGTCAGCAGCGTATAGGCACGAGTATTTTAATAACCACGAAAAACCACTTGTATAATTGTATAATATAATTTATTTCTACTTCGAGACGTAGAATATTAATGAGTAAAATAATATAATTCTCATAGGTCTGTGAATCCTACCAATTCGCACGTGGCCAGTACGGTGGACTGTGGCCTAGATTCCTCTCACGCGCGAAAGCCCGTACCCAGCGGTGGGACCAAAAAATAGTTTGACAACGAAGGTGTAATAAATAACGAGCAAACGTAACAGCAGTATGCACGTTATTCCATTACTCAGTAACTTGCCTCGTAATAGTGTCTGAGTAGAGGCCGGACTAAGCCATTAAGGAAGGGAAATTAGTGCATTATTGACTGATTTCCCTTTTCAACTAGCTGATAGACGCCGTGTCGGCTTTCGATTTAAAATACTGACTCGCGCACACTATTACTTTATTCGTTCTAACTGAAGTTTGACAGTGTGGTTGAAATAACCTGGAATTATTGGACAAGTGGAACCGTGTCACCCGTTTGCCATTTGCGTTTCCAGTTTATACCCGGTCAAATAGATTTCTAAATAGATTTAATATGACTTTTCGAAAAGATAATTTTTCTATATCTGTCTACAGAATGAACGTTTATTGATTAAGAAACTGGACACTACTCTTGTTGCGCATGTTTACCACATGCATTCCACTTGCATCCTACCATTTCGTACGCATCCGCATACGAATTGCAAAGAGAGTGCCGCGAGTTTTTGTGAACGTGTAGGACACGCGTGCGGGCATATACATGCGTGAGTGGAAAAGATCTTGCTATGCGTAGTTCCACATGTGCATGGTGGTTTGTCCATGTAGCAAACAAGCTTGCAGTTGTCACTTACATGCCTGTAATCAATCCCAAATAGAATTGGAGTTGATATAATAACGGCTACGAATGCATTACTGTTCCCGAAGATTGAGTTGGAATGTAATTGAAGTAATTACTTTGCCACACCATTCAAACTAGAAGACAGCAGCTTTACATCGCTACCATAGATCATAAATAAATGCATTAGCAGTGCATTGGCAGTCGAACTACAAATAGTACCGAAAAGTTAAGTGTAATTATGCAAGGCTGACCTCGAATGTCTCCGGAATTCGAATGTTTGTTTTTAATTTTGCTTATCTGTTAAAATGGACAGTATTGACAAGATATTTTTATAATTGTTTTAATTATAGACATATACCTGTTCTTATTGTTCATTATTTACTTATAATCATAAATTATCCGATAAACAACGGACAAGGATAAACATAACAATTACTTAAACAATTATTTTAATCACGTTACTTAATTAAAACATAATCAATAATATAGATACAGATCAGTATGCGTATGTATAACTAAAAATTATTTACTATTTATTTGCTCTTATTGTAGCTGGACCGGTACAAAAGTTTAATTGTATCCTTTATCTTATTTTTTTAATATATATTTTTCCTTTACTCCTATATTCAATATAAGTTGTGTTCAACAAATGCGCTACTAGTATATACATAAATATTATATATGTATGTATGCCTTATATAACGCTTTAAAAACATCTAGTTATTAATAATGAAGCCGTTTATTACCTACTTATGCACCTAATTACTGCAGGAATAAGGAAAACGTAGTTATTATGACTTAGTATAATGAGTCAACCGTTGTTGAGTGAGTTTATAATATTTTTTACCATAAATCCGCTAAAGTTTTTTAACAGATGGTAGAGCCCTTCATGTAGGCTTCAAGCATAGTAACAGTAGAGAGTTGAGCGTTTGTGTTCTGGTTTGAAGGTACGACAGAAATAGTTACACGAGGCGTTCCACCTTAGTCCTCATGGGTAGTAACTTTGCGGCCGACCTCGGGTAACTGCAATTTTGTATGAGGTTGATTATAGACGTATATGGCAATAGGCATTTACCATCATGTGGATAGTATGTTTGTTTACTACTTCTATACAGAAATATTAAATTATTATAGCTTAAATGGTACTGCAGGCTGCCACAAAATATTCTTCCACAGCATTCATTACAAAATATACATTAATCCGCTATGAACGATGCTGTATACAAGATTCCCGCGCTATTTGGTCTACATCTACTTACATTTCTTATGGATAACCCAAATCCTACTGTCCTCTAAAAGTCCCCTATATAAAATTCTTGTCAAATTCAGAACTTACAAGATTATACGCAAAATTACGCAAATATTGTCAGGATAAATAGTATCTAGGTAGTGTAAAAAACAATTTTAACATTTTTTAATAAAAAAAAATGGTATTAAATACAAATTGATTATTAGTATAAAATATTAGTTCAAATATGATATGAAATATTATGTATAATACTTAACATTATAAAATATACATTTCAATAAAGACTTAAATCGTATACGAGCATAATTGTTAATCTCGCCGCCAAAAGGCATTAGAGGTGTTTAATGCCGAGAAAGATTTGTAATTGGTGAAATCAAATAACATGTTAACAATCAATTTTAACTAACTATTATAGAAAACGAATCGACCGACCATAAAGATCCCGATAAAATTACAAAAGAAATCTATAAAATAATTAAAACTTCTAATCGCGCCAATTAGTGGGTGGATTTATGGTTTCACTTATTATGGTGTTAGGAATGTTCAAGCATACGGTTTGGAGGAAAAGTAGAACATTTTCTAAACTTGGAGGAAATATTTGACAGTCATAAGACGTGAGATATTTTTGTTTTTTTTTTTTTATTTTATTTCGTTTCAGTAAAGGTTTTTTTAGTAAAAACTATAAAAAACATACGCATAAAAATTACAAGGCAGGTGGGCTACCTGATGGACAATAGTCATCGTCGCCAATGGACATTTGCAACACCGGAGTCGACAATGCATCGCCGGCTTTGGAAGGGAGCTAATTTTACAACTTTTTTGATAAGGCCCATGTCGTAGTGCTTCAGAAATAGCTTAGGATTAAGTTCATTCCACGCCAACACACACACACATAATCACACCATTTTAACGGTGGTAGAACTCTTTGTAGTTGGATTCCGGCGGCACCACCGCCACACTTATTTCTGCCTAATAACAGCAGTGTTAAGTGCTGCTGACTTTTGGTTTGAATAGTGTGGTAAGGGAGATAAACTTAACGAGGCCGCACTTGACCAGCACGGTGGTCTATGGCCTAATCCCGCTCACTCTGAGAGGAGACCCGTGCCCAGCAGTGGTACAGTAATGGGTTGATGATGATCATCTCACATATTATGCTCTGAAAGACGTTATGCTCATTCCGGTAGGTGGCGTGCGAGTTTGGTTTCTAATACTTACATACAAATACCCAGACCAAACTTATATCTAATCATCATTTCGTAATTCTGATCGGGAATCAAACCCAAAACGATCATTCAAACCGGTGACAGCTGCGTCATGTCATATTTTCCTCACTTTTTTCAACAAAACGCATACACACCTAAACAAATCGAGTAGGTGGAAGGGAGGTCGTAATTAGGTCGTGGAGTGGAAGGCGTTCGGCACAATAATAATTAACACTGAGTGTAATGAAGCAGCCATAAAAACTAATTGGGGGCTACAGACTGCGGTGCCGATCTCGCCGATCGACTATTGTTTACAATCGAACGGATTTAGTACTTGGTATTATATATGTGTATATGTTAGTTCAAAGTTTATAGTAGAACCTGGTTTTACTCCGGTGCCACCACCACACTATTTCTGCCTAATAGAAACAGTCTTGAGCGCTGCTGTATTCCGGTTTGAAGGGTGTGGTAAAGGAGACTTATTTAACCGAGGCGTTCCAACTTATTTCTCAGGGGTAGGAAAGTAAAGTGGTCAACCTCAGGTAGGCCTCTAAATTTTATCTGGATTTGATTAAACACGTCCATAGCCGGCAGCGACGGGTTACCATCAGGTGGACTGGGTGCTCGTTAGTTATTTCAATACAATAAAAAGTATATGTAAAAGTCTGTGTTTGTAATATTTACATCTTTAGCGTTTGGATGTGGTAGAACTCTTCATAGTTTACTACCACCGGCCATCGATACCACTATTATGAAACCACTATTACCACTAATTAGAAACAACCCAAGAAATAGGGAGATATACATAAAAATTTCAAAATAACAACTCCGTTTCGCTATAGAGCCCTTAAAATATACAATATTAAAGCACCATTCCTTATCTATAAGTCAATCTGCTAATTAAATCTGTAAGGTCTGTTGTCATCCAAACTACTTACACACACATGCGAACGGACAATAAATAATTTACTAATAACAGCACACATGGCAGTGGTATCAATCACGAATACTTACATTGTGGCAATTTAATGATCTCAAAATAATGTAGTGACGCGCTGGCCTTTATTCTCTGACCAGCGAATAAAGAGATGCTGTTTTGCGATTATCGCCCTTGACACCACGAATTAAGAGTTTTGCCACGTGCCAAATATAAGAAGGCAGTGGATTTGACACCGACACTCAAAGTAAGGAGCGTAAACTTAATTACCCTGCTTGATTTATTTTATAAGATTGAAGTAGGAAACGAGATTGCAGTCCCCTTGATGGTAAGTGACCACTTACTATCCATGTGGTCACTGTAGCATCAAGAGTCACTGATGCCCATGGACACCAGTGACCAACTCTGTATAGTACAGGCTTTTATTAAGCCGATCAAAGATGCGTTGCTACCTCTGAGGACTAAGATGGTGCTCTCATATGTAGGTCATTCAGCGTCTACACCCTTCCACTGAAACGCAGAACTGCTTTACTTCAGAAATGGGTGTGGTTGTGTCACCTTCCCGGTCGATATTGATTTTACTATATTGATTTTACCACCTATCAAACATATATTTTTTATTTTTTATATGATGGAGTAGCAAACGAGCATGCAGTCCACCTCATGGTAAGTGGCAACTGCCGCCCATGGAAATTTGTGATCCAGCCCAGATATGACTAGAACCCCTACTGAAGTCGACCACAGATGCGTTGCTACC
>DWRA01004117.1:0-11219 GCA_018250295.1 Spathilepia clonius
TACTTACAACATTTTTTTACAGACAAAAAGAAGAAAAATATATTTTAGGATTTATAATTATGGTCGAATTGTAGCTATTGGGCGAATTACTCCTATATAATATAAATAAAGATAAGACACTAGTCTTATCTTTGCCTATTTGCCTAAATCTTAGTTCCAATGCATTTCTCAGAGGGGCGCTGCTAGGAAAAGGTATGGGCCAACGTAAAAAACTCATATTGAGGGTACACGTCGTACCTGTCAAAAAATATTGTAAAAAAACATTTTTGAAACACAATATCCGTAGCTAACGTCGTGTCTATCAAAAGATATCGTTAACATTTTTGTCTTACACGTTCAGTGTCAGATCGACGGGCCCCTAGAACAAAATCGTATATGAAAAAATACTAATGTACAGTATGAAGCTTAGTATAATAATAAAATAGATTTCGTCTTATTTTTTATAAGATTTTGTTCATGGGGCCCGTCGAGATATAGCACCGTAATATGCCTTCCCAGTTGCCGCGACATCGACGAGTGCATGTACGAGCAGGACCCGGTGTGCTCGCAGACGTGCTCCAACGCGGCGGGCGGCTACGCGTGCGGCTGCATGTCCGGCTACGTGCTGCGCCCCGACGCGCGCTCCTGCAAGGCCGTCGGCGACTCCGCCACGCTCATGTTCGCTAACCGCGTTGACATACGACAGGTGCTTATGTCACTCCTACTCCCCAATTATCACGACGTCACCCCTCGGTGACTACGCTAGGCTCATGTTCTTCAACCGCGTTGATATACGACAGGTGCGTATCTCACTCGAACACATAGATGCCATAACATCGATCCCTGGTCATCGCATACTCTCTACTACTCTTACCTCTCAACTGTCATGACGTCGACCTGTGGCTGACCCCCCATACCCATGTTTGCGAACCGCGTCGATAAACGACGGGAATTGAGATAGGCCATGCCTCCCAAATGTCACGATATGGACCCGTGGTCGGCCGCCCACACTCATGTTCCACGCTTGTTCATGTTCATGTTCGCGTACCAAGTCGATGTACAACACGGTACTGAAATAAGCAAAACCTCCCCAGCTGCTACGACAATAACTTTGAATAAATGGATGACTTTGCCACGCTCATGTTCACGAACTGTAGCGATATACGGCAGGTAAACGTCAAATATTGCTACGATATCGATTTATGGGTGACTCCGCCACTTGATATAAGCTATACTCTTAGCTGCCGACACGGACCCATCGGCAACTCTTCCATGCTCATGTTCGTGAACCCCGTCAATATACAACAGGTACTCACTTGAGTCGTACCGTCGATGTCGACACGTGAACGACTTCGCTACGCTTATGATCACCGATTAAATGAATATACAACAGATCTACTGTATCTTCGTCATCTCTTCGGTCAAATATATCCGTGGGTCGCTTCCAAACGCATTTGTACCTTAAAGTTACAGCAGCATTTTTTGGTAGATATTGTATCTAGTATATTAATAATTACTTTTCAACTTTTAGGGTAGGAAAAAATCAAAGTAATGTGAAAATGTTAAAAAAATATTAAATGAGTAATTTATAATTATCATTATAGGTATCGCTTACTGGAAGTAACTATGTGTCGGTAGTAAAGGGATTACACAATGCTGTTGCGTTAGATTACCACTACGAGAAGAACTTGGTCTTCTGGACAGAAAACAATATGAGAGTTATCCGCTCTGCTATCATTAATACTAATAATCGAACAGGTAAGCAATAGCGAGCTTAATAAGCATGATATTATTTTAAACAAATTAGATCATACATTTATTAATGCACAAATGTATATTTTGTACAAAACAATTGTTTAATAAAGGCTATTATTACGACTTGTTTGAATTTGAGAACATTGCATGGAAAACAAAATCAACCTTTTTGGGTAAAAAGAAAGCGACTAAGAAATTTCTGAAATCAGTTATGAAATATTTATGAATAAAAGATGAGTAAAAATAATGTAGGAGTTAGGGACAGATATAAAAATAAGTATCATGAAACAATTACAATTAATTATAGATGTAATAAGATGGGGCCTCGACACACCCAGTGGTGTTGCTGTGGACTGGATACATGACTTGCTCTTTTGGACTGACTCGGGTAGCCGAAGAGTTGAAGTGGCAACTATTAATGGTACTAATAGAATCGTTTTGGCCGCAAGTGATATTGACAAACCACGAGCAATCGCTGTACATCCTGGAGACGCTTTGGTCTTTTGGACTGATTGGGGTAAGAAAATGGATGCTATTTACAGGAATTTTGATGATATATAATTATTTATAAATAATACGAATGACGATGAAGATTTCAATGTTTTTGGTAATATAAAAGACATGTTTCTATTAGGCTAAATTTTGAATTAATGACTATGGTATATTTTTAGGTCCAAATCCCAAAATTGAACGTGCAAATATGGACGGTACTCGGCGTAAGAGCGTTATATTCGATCAATTATTCTGGCCTAATGGATTGACGATAGATTACACTGAATCTAAGATATACTGGGCAGACGCTAAACACCACGTTATTGAGAAGGCTTTGTTTGATGGTAGAGAACGGAAGCGGGTGAGTTCACTCAAACCAAATGTGTTTTGCACAAAAGAGTAACGTTAAATTACAAAAGCAAAAAATATGTAACGAATTGATTGTATTATGAACTTCCTTAGAATTTAACATTCAATTCTATTTCAAAATTTAGATGTATTTTTTCAAGGATTACATTTATATTCCAAGTAACTTATTTGAGTTTTAACTCTGACATTGTAAAACAGGCGTTAGATAGAATTAAATTGTGAATTGCAGGTGGTAACAAAAGGCTTGCCACACCCGTTTGCCCTGACGTTGTTTGAGGACGCCATCTATTGGACGGACTGGCACACTAAAAGTATTTCAAGTGTAGACAAGATGACCGGGAAAGGCATGCAGACCGTACACGCTGGCATACAACTACCGATGGATATTCACACGTAATTTTTTGTGAACTCTACATTATTACTTTATAACAGTTTTAGATTTTCTTATGCTCCTTTCATAAATTACAATCGTAAAAGTAATTTTACTAGCCATGGTGTATTTTAAAAAATGTTTTTCAGTAACTTGAAGCTTTAGTTTTTCATGAACTTCATGAAGTTCCATATACATAAATGATTTTTATTTTATTCAATTTAGCCTTTTTCGAACACGAATATCCTCAGGTACCACCCATCCCGTCAGCTGCGGACGTTCCGCAACCACTGCGGCGGCAACAACGGCGGCTGCTCGCACCTGTGCCTGCCCAACGCCGGCGGCTACGCCTGCCGCTGCCCCATCGGCCTCAGTCTCGTCTCTGATGGGTGATTCATTTACATTATTTGATAAAGGAAGACTTTTACCGGGAGCGGATGTATTCTGACAGTTTCAATTTTAAGCTTGTTAACAAGACGTTTGGAAAACTCGATGATTTCGAATACTTGTGTAGCCATCTATTGTTGAGGCTACTACAGAAAATTATCACATCTTTTTTTCTGAAGGTAAATAATGGGAGTGGTATGATTTCGGACTGACACTGAGGATTCCGTGTCAAAGTTTCATACACGCATGCATGCACCTTTGTATTTTCGAAGTTATATGCCTGGAAGTTATGACAATATATGTTCTAATGATGAAGGAAAACTTCGTAAGACAACTTATACTTCTGAGTTTAAAAAAACAATTCCGAAGTCGGACACCTTATATTTACCTAGTATCGTGAACTATGACATAAATCATTTTCGAACAGAGAGGAAATTAGTTTTCAACAATAGGACATCAGCGTCTGTTATTAAAAATCAATCTACCCAATATTTTGCTTACCAGTCATGTTTGACAGTTTTTGCATACTGTCCAATGCGATCTCCGATCTCCGGTAGACAACATTTGAATAGGTTGAGTACGAAATGGGGTTGATGACGAATACAAATTAAACAACAATAATATACGTTGGTAAAGTGTTAATTATTTTATTCTTAACATGTTTATCTTTTGCAGTCGGACTTGCAAGGAGACGTTGGACAAATTATTGCTTTACACAAGAAGCAAAGATATCAGACTGAAGCAACTAAATCCACGAACACATTTAGAGTCGTTAGATATGGTTAGTTATAATAAAAAGGTTATTTTCATTTTTTTTATTTTATTTTATTTTTATTATTTATTTTATGATTTTTGTGTTTACTGTTGTTTTAGTTTTCCATTTTATTATTATTTTGATCATGATTATTATTAATCTGTTATTAAAACAAATATAAATATTACTTTTATATGGATAAAATTGCGGTTTTGCTTCTTTTTTAATATTGCTTTTATTCGATTTTTTGTTTGTTTTTTAATATTTATTTCTTCATAAAATTATTTTATGGAAGTAAAACGTTTTTACTTCAAGCATCAAGCACTTAAAAATTATCTGACAAGTTTTAAAAAGTCACATTATGAAAAATTCATCGAAATCTCCTAACGAATTTTAGGTAGTACCTGTGCAAAACATAAAATCTGCCGTGGCGTTGGACTGGGACCATAACAGCAACTCAATTTTTTGGACAGACGTGGATAAAAACACTATCAACCGCGCTTTCTTGAACGGCTCCAACCAGACTGTCGTCGTCAAGACCAACCTCAGTAAGATATACATAACTATATCTACCCCTATTATAAATAATGAATCTATTAATTTTTATTTTGTCAAACACCGAAATTTGCCAATTTATGCCTATTAGAAATTGTCAAATAGAATATTAGGCTAAAAATAGAATATACGGATTATTATTATTAAAGGGCATTACATAATAACTTCAATCACTGATTGATTGAATCTTTTCAATATTTTGACGATTTGTTAAGTTATGTTGTCAGATGACTTACATCTTTAAGCTTTAATCAAATAATAAAATAAAACTGTTAACATCACAAAATTTCAAATGTTTTTTTTATAAAATTAAAATAATTTGTAGTAACACCAGCCGGCCTCGCTTACGATTGGATGACTGACAAGTTATACTGGTCAGACTACGGCACCAATAGGATTGAAGTATCGAACCCTAATGGTACAATGAGATCGTTGCTGGCTTGGAAGAACGTTGATAAGCCCCGCGATATTGTTCTGGATCCTAAAGGTAAGTATCGTCTATTATAATTATAATAAGTAAAAACAAGTGTTTTAAAATCACCAAGTTTTAATTCGAAACCCAAAAACACTCCTCGGTTACAAGTTAAACAGATGTATACAGTTTGAGTTCTTTTAGTTTAATTATGATTTGATAAAGTATTCTAATGATTAAAAATATCTGTTCGGCTTCTTGAAAATTATCAGCTCTTTTCCAAAGGCTTATAAAATTTTTGACTTAAGTTTTCTTACTACTATTTTGAGTACTTGGCCGGCAGTAATTACTTGAATTATGTTTCTTGTCTCTACTCCATCTAATTTAATTTATTTTCATCTCTATCTTTGTTCTTGCTAATATTTTTTTATAACCATATAGTAGGTAATTAATAAAAAAAACTATATCTTTTTGTTTCTTGTTTCTTTCTTTTATTGGTGTGATTTCCGTAGGCGGCCTCATGTACTGGTCCAATTGGGGTACGAATCCTTCAATCGAACGAGCGTATATGGATGGCACTCATCGCCAGCAACTCATCGTCGGTAGAATGTCCTGGCCCAGTGGCCTCGCCTTGGACTTGCCCAATAACAAGATTTATTGGACCGATGGAGGCAACTGCACTATCGAATATGCTAACCTAGATGGAACTGGACGAACTATCCTGATAAGTACGTTGAATACAAAATTACCTTAATATCAATTATAAGGTTTGACTCCAAATAGAAAATAAAAATGTATTATCATGAATTCTTCCCAATACTATGTTGGTGTTAAATTTGATATTCCTCCAATAATACGATTCATAACTAAATACTTTCAGGTTGTAACTTATGTTATCGATTGACTTGTTTTTAAACTAGCCGCCGAAACTAAAAATTTTCGAAATGGCGGGCTTGTAGGTATACATACAAAAATGTTATATATCATTTAATCATAAACAAACTATTTATATACTTCTCTTTTAAAACAAACAGGTGAGCACCTCACTCATCCATTCGGATTGGACGTGTATGGCGATGAAGTATTTTGGACAGATTGGGAGACTCATTCGATTCAAGCGGCAAACAAGTATACCGGTCAAAATAGACGAACTCTGGGTGCTGGAGTCGAAGGTCTCATGGATGTGAGGGTGTTCCACAAGGAGAGGAGGAGCGGCGTCAACAGGTAGATACTACATGACCCCTAAAGTGCTTAGCACTGTTTCAAATTAGTTGATTGTATTTTGTGTGACTTTTAGTATTTTCTGATCTGAAAATTTTAACCAACATTTTTAGTAGGGAAATAATACTACGACATGTAATAAAAATATTAAAGCGTCTTTGTATTATTATAACGGGTTAATGACAGTAGTATGTTAATGCTATTATATATTTATACGAACCAAAGTACATCTTGAATAAATTTTCGTTAAAAAGAACGGGAATGCATAAGTATACAAATACAAAACAGAAAGAGCGTTGAAAAAATGAATATTAATCTTAAAATTGTTGAAATCGAAAATGAATAACTAAGTTGAATTATTACATCATATAAAACATATGATGAACGAAGCAACCAATATAATAAATATAATAAAGAAGACAATATAATAAAGAAGATGACAGCGTTGGACGAGATACGAAGAATTGAAAGAATACCGTGGTTTACTAGTCTTAACTGAAAATATATCCAAAGTATTATTTTAATGAATTTTGGATTAATTTTTGGCCAAGACTTAAAACCAGATCACCGTGGAAGATGTACGCGGTGGCCAAAGGGAAGTTCAGGTAACTTGTGTGAGTTAATTAATCTATACAATACTCGTATTTATTTGTTAAGTGTTCAAATATTTTATATTTATCTTACTTCAAGAGTTTCAGTAGCGAATAGCAGTTTGGTGTGTTCCATATCAAGAGAAATAATTGTTATTGAATAAAAGGATAACCTATGTATATTGACTGGATGTTTTATTTTGAATATTTCTGTAGGAGTATCATCATTAAGGTGGTAGAACCCTTTGTAGTAAACAGGCCCGGGTCTAGGGGAGGGCAAGCCGGGACATATGCCGCGGGCGGCAATTTCCGAGGGCGGCCAAATTCATACTTTACAAACGAATGACCAACTCACTATTTACTTCAATCTACCTTACGCACGAATATTATTATTCGCGAGGCGCGTAGACATAGTTCAAAATACGCGCCCACCCGCCGTTTGGTACTCCATTATATATAAAAAAAAATCATGACTTACACCTACACCTATCAACACCCGTTATTAATAATAATCAGTCTATCAACATTTACCTTTCATAGATCAAACTTTAACATTTTCTGTTTAGTAGAAATGTTAAACTTCAATTTTTAGTCGGTAAAAATCGGACAGATCTATTATTAATAATGTGAGTTATTTTATCGATAGATTGTAAATACGAGAATAAAAATGGGATAAATATGAAAATCCGTTAAAACACTTTCATTATATTTTAAATTAAGAGTACATTTCATAGAGTTATAAACCTTAGTTATTAAAAAGGAATTTATTGCTCTTGACTGCTTTATTTTAAATGTAATAATGTTTGCCGGCTATGTATTACCTGTTTCCCTTGATTGTAAATTGTATAAATAATATGTTTTTCTTTTTTGCTTTGTATTTTTATATGCTACCCATTATCCTTTTCCTATCTAGATGCAGCAAGAACAACGGCGGATGCTCCCACTTGTGTTTGCTAAAGCCTGGAGGGCGGACTTGTGCTTGTCCAACTGGGGTTAGATTGAGTGTGAGTATGACATACATATTTAAATTTAACAAATGACTGTTCAATTTTCTCAGAATTTTCTTGTCATTTAGTTCTATTAGATATTTTTTATACGTAAATATTGTATTTTTAGCCACATTTCATTTACATTTACTAATTTAGGACTCAAGTCGGTCATTATGAAACATATGAAACATATTTGTATATGCTATTCTATTAGCTTAGGAATTGCAAGAATGGTATGATTGTGTGAATTGAGTGTAAATATTCCGAGGAGGTTGCATTTAATTTGACCATCTAGTATCGTTAGCCAGTATCAATCTATATACATAATCCATTAAATATATCCACGACTTATTACGTTATTATAACCAAGTCTCATATATATGTTGTGTTACGTAATATATTTTTACTATCAACAGAGTGATGGCAAAACGTGCACCAATGGTCCCATCAATTTCCTGATCTTCGCTCATCGTGTGGACATCCGGGTAGTGTCACTGGATATGGATTATATGGTCGATGTTGTCCTACCGCTACCTCCCCTAAGAAATGCTTTGGGAGTAGACGTTGACCAAAAAACAGGTTAGTTTTTTTTAGAATAGCAAACGAGCATGCAATTCATCTGATGATAAGAGGCAATCGCCGCCTATGAACATTTATAATCCATCCCAGATAGGACTAGAATCCTACTTGAGGTTGACTACAGATGCGTTGCTATCCTGAAGATTAAGTTGGAATGCCTCAGATAAGTATGTCTCACTTACCACACCCTTCAAACCATAAAGCAGAGTCTAAGATTGCAGTTACTTGGCAGAAATAGGTGTGGTGGTGGTGCCGCCGGAGTCGAACCACAACATGTTCTACTTTCAAAAGTCTACTGGAAATAAAATAGCGTAACTGTTCTTGCAAGATTTACTTGCTATTAATACCAGAATGTTTTATCAACAGGTTATGTCTACTGGACTGATACCGCCGAGAGAGTCATCGTCAGAGCGAGTAAGCACGGAGAACACATCGAGACCGTTATTCGTAAAGGACTTCATACAGTTGATGGAATTGTTATCGACTCAACAGGCCGCAAAGTATGTCTACGTTCTTCAATAAATACACTCTGTTATTATTATTTAGATAATTAAAAAATATTTAACAGTTTTGAAACGTCAAAAAGGTTATGATAACTTTTGGTCCTTCGAGCCGCATTAACTCAAGAAATGTTCATGACTTAATGTTTATTACTTTTAAAAAAGTCCAAGAAGTTATTAGAATACATGCAGGCGGCATCATAACCGAAATGGTAACGTAAATTATCCTCAACGAATAATTTCTGGACTATACTGAGATATTTGTATTTTAACAGCTGTATTGGACTGATGGAGGACGGAACAGCATTGAAGTATCTGATCTCGATGGACTGAACAGAAAAGTCCTTGTGTGGACCGGATTAGGTAAATAATAATTTAGTATAGATCTCATTGTATTATTTCTTATATAACGGCCATACATTCTCTTTATTAGCTTCATATGTATCACCACTGACTTGTTACACATGACGTCATTTATGAGCATTACCTGTAACCTCTTTGCAGTAATAACAATCGCGCAAATTAAATAAAATGTTACACCGTAGTGTTAACTGAAACTTAAAAATATTTCCTACAGATTCTCCTCGCGCTATAGCTTTGTACTATGAAGGTGGGTTCATGTTTTGGTCTGATTGGGGAACTTCGGCAAAGATTGAACGAGCTGATATGGATGGCAAAAATAGGTAATGAAATAATATTAAAATAAATGCTTAATCCTCACACACCTACATTATGACACATGTTCTAAAACTGAACTATAAAAATTTCAGACGTATCATCGTGGATGTGGATATAAAATGGCCGAACGGTCTCGCTGTCGACCGGATCGAAGGTCGTCTCTACTGGAACGATGCTAAAGAGTTCACCATTGAGAGTTCTGATTTCAATGGCAATGACAGGCGCGTCTTAATGAACGAAGTGCCTTATCCGTATGGAATCGTGATTGTAGGACAACATATCTATTGGACGGATTGGAAGACCAAAGCTTTGCACAGAGCTGATAAGGCCAATGGCAAGGAGCAGTTAATTATCAGAGACAATCTTGACGGTTTGATGGATATACGCGCTATCCAGGTATGTGGAAATAATGGCAACATATAAATGCAACTTGCGTAGAACTACGACAATAAAAAATTTAAAAAAATGTGTCAACCTCAGAATAGAAATTAAGAAAAACAAACAAATAAAAAAGGACAAAAATACGGATCAAAGTATATTTATTTATGTAAGAACTACAAATATCGGGCGAGAGATAACCTTAGTGAAATATTTTTATCTTTTGTTTATTAATTTATGATTTCTGCCTTTACATTACGTATTTTATTTCAGAGCGAACATGTGATTAAGGACGTTTGCAATGCGAACGGACTAAAGAACGGCGGTTGCTCCCACTTGTGTCTTCGCAACCCTCACGGCTTCTCCTGCATCTGTCCCACCGGATTATTGTATGAAAACGAATTAGACCCCAACCCTAAGATCTGCAAGCGACATCCCGACAACTTCCTCATTTTCGCTACAAGGGATTCTATTTCCATGATATCCTTGGACACTCCAGAACAGTGGGACCTCAGCCTTCCTTTGAAAAATATTTTCAACTCAATTGCAGTTGATTTCCACTGGGAGAAAAAGCTAATCTATTTCACCGATGTTAATAACAATAGTATAAGGTTTGTAAAAGCATTTGAAGATGTTAGGAATAAAAGGTGACATTTATGCATTTAGCTCAAAAGTTTTTTTTATCGGGCTCAAAACCATGATTTTTATCTATTTCCGAACACTTTTGGTTCAAATGGTGATTTTTTTAAAGAGAAAATAGCATAATATAAGCAGTATTCTGTTCAAAAGGTAACATTTACATTAGTTTAAAATAGTAGTTGAGAGTTTTGAACCAACACGTGTCATTTTTGTAGATGTACATCCGAATTGAATCAAATAATTCCATAATCCTATACCCTCTAGCATCAAAGGTCACATTTTACTGACGGTCAGTTTCATAAGGCGACATTTTATTATATTAAATTAATCAGATTTAATGGTGGTGAATCAAATGGTGAGATTTACAATGTATAGGATCAAAAGGCGACATTTAAAAATTATCTTCTTAGATATTTGGTATATTTATCAATATATTTTAGCATAAATTAATACATCATTTAGTTCAATTAAACTGTTACTGGCCCTAAAGAAGAAAATTAATCTATATTCCACGTACACAGCCATTTTACATTTTTCTCATTTCCTGAAAAAAAAAAAAAAAAGGTTTTTCT
>DWRA01004118.1:0-11218 GCA_018250295.1 Spathilepia clonius
CCCCCTCAGTCTGAGAGGAGACCCGTGACCAGCAGTGGGACGTTTATTGGTTGACGACACTAGAATGTCTTCGCAGGGAATCTGTGGACCTTCTCTTGTTAACCCCTTCATAGTTTTCATCATAGTGGAGACTATGATAAAAATGAATAATGCTCCAATACCGACACCATATGGCTCATTTGAATACTAGCTATGACCCGCGGCTTCAACCGCTTTTAAAAATGTAACATGACCTATATGCAACCGAAATTTTATATTATTAACAATTTTAATAAAATGGCTCCTTAAGTTACTCCTTATGACAATTTATCTGTCAGTGAAAGTCTTGTAAAATCATTCAGCCATTTCAGAGATTAGCTCAAACAACTAGACAGAGGAAAACCTTAATTGTTTTGACTTGGACGTTACAAACAGACACAACTTTATTTACTTATATAGATATCTGCCCATAACTCTGTACCTCCACCTACGTCTAACATTAACGTGCATAGCTGTGTTGGGGCGCAATTATATCGGTGGGGCATAATCACCGATATTTGGGGCCATTTCGCTTGATTTATGCGTGCGGCTACTGCGATCATTGGCTCTTAGCTCCAAATTGATTAATGTACGGACCGACTTAGAATATTATAGCGATTCCGACTGAATTCAATTTATGTTGTACATGTACGTACGGATAGTTTTGGAGTAATTTGAGGTAATCGAGTCCAGATTGGTAAAGATAATGTCCGAAATGTATGCATAATAATGTGCGGGTTGTTGTCATACTGCATAGTTCTTTGAATATTCTTGTTGTATCCCGGTAAAAAATTGTGAGTAACTAAGAAAAACGTTTATAAAAAATCTGAGATGTTATTTTTGACACACACGGATTGAGCACTATGTGTATAAGTACGCAATAACTCGAACGTGTGGTAAGTAAAAAATTCGGTAGCCATAGAAGCAGCTACTGATTAAAATTCAACAGGAAAGTTTTACATCATCTGCCTAATAGCAAAAGTAGTATTCCAGTTAGAAGAGTATAATTCATTTGGTACTTAAAAAGTAATATAAAAAGGTATGTATACAGGTTTAACATAATTGAAACCGCAAGCCATAGCCAGCCATAAATTTCTATAGAAATAAAAATAATTGAGGTGTCTGTTTGTAATATGGTAATAACAGCTTTTTACTAGGTGCATATGAAAGCGCATGTGGCAGGTTCTTAATTTCGTAAAAAAGTAGATATTAAATTATTTTTCTGTCTGTCCGTTTGATCCTGCTAATTTATTAAACGGTTAAAATGATTTTTACGGGACTGATAGCTGATTTTATTTATAAGGATTAAGTAATGCTTAGTAAAAAAAAAACAAAATATACAAGGGTTTCGAACAAATGAAATAAAACCCGTGCAATATAAGTATCGCGCGCCGGCTATTTTGAAAAAAATGTTGAGAGTATAAAGTTTTCGTGAAATAGCCTGTGACATATTACATTTATTTAAACACGGATAGAAATACGGAGAACAGCTAGTATTAAGTAAATTGAATACTTTTTATGAATAAATAACGCTTGTTCCTACTTTTTTGTGTGTTCCAGTAAAAAGTGGTAACAAATATCGTTCTTGTTGTAAATCAAATGTGACCTTTCAACAACAGATCGGTCGTTATTTCACAAAAAAGGTTAGTTATGTTTTCTGAACCGAAACCGCATAAAGACTCAACTCAACCAAAGGTTCTCTTTGTTCGTTACACCTCCCAAAATACGCACCCAAAATCTATGTTTCACATAAAGTCCTACAACATATTTCTTACATTTAAATTTAAATCTAGTAATAGCTGCTTAAGATTCAATTCTCTTCTTTCCTAAGTGGTGGTTACGTCGTTTTGTACATCAAGCGAACGAAACGAAAGTCCATTTCGAAACCGACTTTATTTGAAAGCGGTAAAATTGAGTATAAGTCAAATATAGCCAGCATATAAGTCGTTTCGACTTAAAACTAATCTCATCATGTAGCTGGTACGATCGGTAGAAAGTCACGCTCGAATCGTATAGTTTTTACATCTCATAAAGGCACGATTTTGAGCAATTTTAAGCCTTACTGCCTTGTAATTGAAAGCGCAGTGTGGGTCTTAGTAAAATGGTGGTTGTATAAGCAATCGGTCGACAGTTAATCGACAACCCGTAGTTGGTAGCAGTTGCTAGGCGCTACTGTTCTGTTGAGGTCAACAATTTGCTAACGCGCTGGCCTAGTGGGTACTAACGGCGTATGTGTACGTGTGGTTGAGGATTCGATTGAGCGTAGATATATTTACGTTACGTTAAGTTTTTTTATTATCAAATGGATGGAATGCGTCGGCACTGTACCATTTTTTCATTTTCTTTATAATGTAGAAGTAGCAGATGATCATGCTGTCTACGTGATGGTTAGTGGCAACTGCCGACCATAGACATTTGCAACACCAGATTAGATTAAAATCATACCTGAGGACGGTCACAGATATGGAGCTACACTTAAGGACTAAGTTGATATGTCGAATAAATATGTCTCCCTTACCACGCAACAGTGGCATTACATTAAGGCAGACATTCTTACAGGCATTCCGATTTAGTCCACAGAATTAGCAGTCTATTATTGTCATATATCCTTTATTAACAATGGCAGACAGTGACCAGTCAACATCAGATGGGTAATGCTCATTTCCTATTGTACCATTATTATGATTATCAACCAATTTTTATCCCACAGCTGGGCATGGATCTTCGCTCCAAATAAATTACAGGTCAACACAGTTCGTAAGTCCTTCTCCTCACGAAGTTTTCATTCACAATAAGATCAAAACATCATTAATTTCTAATTCGCTCAAAACTTTGAAAATCCAAATGTATATTGTATCACTTAATAAAAAATGGAAGATTACTACAGTACCTTGCACATCCTTTTAGTGAAGTAAACTACGGAAATAAAAATAATTGTTGACCATCAAAAAGCCTTTAACTTTATTCCTCCTTCACTTCCTTTCGTCCTTATGTGCCCTTTTAGGGATGAAGGTAAATTAACCATACCTTGAAGCCTTGTAATAAGTCTTTTGAAAAATGTAATGGGCTCGCACTTCTCCTTTATATTTTCTATTTCGAAACAATTTGAAAGCAATCTTCGATATAAAATTTGCAGTTCAAAATATTTATTCAATTTGCGTTATGTAGCATTATTGTTATTAAGATGTAAAGTACACTTATTTTTTGAAATATTTTTAGATTGGAATCGAACCCGGCTTCCTTTGCGTATCTGAGAGTATCTATAATATCGAATATTAAGCAACCAGTGACAATAAGATTCCTGTGTCGACCCCAAAAGCGTTGCGATCCAAATTCTAAGGTTAAGTCATAAAATTACAAAAAATCTGTTGCTATGGTGCTGAACCTTGAAGATTAATCGCTCATTGTTATATGAAGAATGGCTAAATAAGGAAAATAATTGAATAACTTGAATTATATTTTAATCGCATACAATTAAATGCATTCGCTACTACCAATTTACTCTTTATGCATAAAACATAGATAATTAACCTGCGAGTATATTAATAAGATAATAATTTTCCTCGTGAGCTGTAAACAACTTTAATTTTCGGTGTAATTGTATTAATAATTAATAAAACAATGTAATTTAAGCGTATTTTGGGAACATTAAAATGATAAATTACATCAAAATTATATGTTATGTTTATGGATTCTTTTGTAAAAAGTACAATAATTCAAATATGGGTTGTTGTAATAAATAAATTGTAGACTTATTATTTATCTTCGTAGCTGGAGTGGTTTCGGTGAATTTAAAGGTGGTAGAATCATTTATGGTTCGACTCTAGCACCAGCGCTACACATTTTTATAACAATAGTATTAAGTTCTGCTATGTTCTAGTATGAATAGTGTGGTAGACATACCTACTTATGCGAGGCATTCCAACTTAGTGTTTAGGTTTAGCACCGCATGTGTGGCTCAAGTAGGTCCCTATTCGTATTGGAGCCGATCACAAATGTACATGGGCAGAAGGGGCCACTTACGACCAAATGAACTTAAAGCTAGTTTGCTACCACTAAACAATAAAAAAGGTCATAATTTTTGTGCTTTGCAAGAAAAAATTTGGAATATTAACATTATTAACAACGGGAATTAGTAATTGCTTCTAAATAAGTAACACATAACTTAATTTCAAAACTCAATTTGAAAAGTAAATTGTGGCTGAAAAATCAGAATTTAATTATAAATCGATGTCGCTTTAAGTGGTCCGAAAAAATGGTAATAGAGGGGTATCTGTCCCCTGTTTCCCCTACACCCTGTCCCTCGCAATCAGTCCATTGAGTTGTTTGGCGATGGGGAGGTCGGGGTACGTGTCGCGTTTAATTGGAATAAATTACGAATTGCTCGCATTATTTCATTAAAAACCTTAATGAGTTTATGTACTGATTGTTTAAGAGAAACGGCCCGTGATTAAGAACTGATTTTTAGTCGTGTAGTTAGTAACCCAAAGGAATATAATTTATGTAACAAAAAAATCTTACCTAGCAGGCCTGTATATCTAGTATGAAATAATTGTTTTCAGTGGAAGGGTGTGGATGCCGGCTAAATTACGTATGAGGTGGCCATCTTAGTGTTCAGGAAATCAGGAGTGTCAATGTATCTATGATCGTGTTCAGGTAAAAACTCTGCTCTATATGAGGTTCAGTTCTGTGCAGATTCAGTGACCGGCAGTAACCACTTACCATGAGTTGGACTATCTACCTACTGCCTACTCATTTGCTAATTCATAAAAAATCAGGTTTAACGTGTACTAAGTAATCACAAAGTAGATCTGACTTTCAGTCTCAAAAAAGTGCCATTTGGACCGTTGTTTTAAATTGCTAATCGAAAATGCACATCATAAGTAATACATATTTTTATTTTTGTCTATGACTGCCATAATAGATCACACACAGTGGAACATAATCGCCCATTACACAGAACTTTACTTACCAAATATCTAAATTTCACAACATCTAGCAAGCAGGGATTGTCAAATTTCGATCTTCGGTAGGCAAAACAATGGATAGATTGATTGTTAATAACAGACGTATGAGTAAACACTGCAACCGTTGCGCTTACTAATTCCTACTGGACCTTAATATTTAATTAGTGTATACACCACCTAAGCACGTACGACTCAGATCGACAAACACGTCATTGTTATCACAAGGCATTTATTTATTTATATCATGTACAGATCGAGCAGCTGAATGTGGCTTTCCCACACTTTTCCAACTTCATATATAATTAACGGAACTTAGTGAGGCGTTTGTTGACGATAACGCTCTAAAACCGCGTACAAACAAACATACACGCCCACGTGTGGGATGCGGTACAAGTGACGGGCCCTAGAAAGCTAGGGGTCGGGTACTTACGATACGTAAATTTAAAATTTTGTCACCTATTCATTTTCAGGTTCACTCTGAAGGATGCAGTGAAATGCTGCCAACAAACTTGGGCCTTCATTTAGAATATTTATTAAGAGAGTGACTTCATTCAACATTATAATAACCTTCGAGATAGTTTATATTAAATCACAACACACGAAATGCTAGTAGTTACTAAGATTACTAAAATATATTAATTTAATAAATTGCATGTAATAAATAATTTCTAAAACCCTTACACTAATTTCAAGTCTAAGGATTTTACACTGATAAACAAACACAAATAAACATATAGACACAGTTTTTCAGTGTGTCATTCTATGTGTAGGCTCCTTTGAAAAGAAAAAAGAATGTTTCACTACTTTACGTGCAGTACGGTACGGATCCCGCTGTATCTTAAGCCTTGGGTCAGCGGATTTAATTTGAATTCGGATGTAAGTATATTCTCAGTTTTACAGCTTGTTATTATGTGTTGCGTATAAAATTTTCAGAACTAACGCCTAAATATCGTGGGCGTTACTTCTAAATACCGGTTAAGACTACTAATTTTATGTGTATTAGACGTTTGTCGTGTTAAAAGTATAAAATAATGAACAATTCTAAGTTTAATAACAACGACTCTGTTGTTCAATATCTAATAAATTATAACATTATCTTGTATGTTGTTAAGTTGTTGCTTAGCGTAAATAAATCCGGAGACAGCAACGCTTTATCTTTTTTTGTCTAATAACAGTGTTAAGCGCTGCTGTTTTATGGTGTGGTAAAGGAGACATAGTTATCCGAGGCGTTCCAACATAGTTTTCAGGGATGGCAATGTGTCCGTGATCGTCGTGGGATTATAATATTATCAGAGTCTGACAACAGATTTTCATGGGGAGCACTTGCCACGTACTATCATGTGGATACCAGTAACCCTATAAAAATACATATAAAGACAATTACACAAATATAGACTCGGAACAAAAACCTAAATCCGTCATTTAGATGTCTACCTGACCGGGTATCGAACCCATTTAAATTTGCGTATTAGTTCTTAATCGTCACCACTGCCACATGTATCCCTCGCACCTACATGACTTTTGAATTAACGGAGGACGGTACTGAATTATTTCCCAAAATGATCAGTGACTGTTGTTTATAAAATTACTATGAATTTATTATTAAGTATGAAAATAGGGTTTGTCATGGAGTTAGTGACGCTTCTTACTGCGAATTTAACTGTCGTAAAATCACCTTATTTGGTGTCGGTACATCCCTATTTCCTATTTACTGTTACTATGAGTGTGGTACATACAGAAAATTACACAAACTTATAGTTAGGAAGCACATTAATGCTCAGTGCATGCTACTTTTTTAATATAGTGAAGGTACCACATGTAGTTTACCACCAGCAGCACAGTACCACCGCTTCACTTTCTTCTGCCTTATAATAGCAATGTTAAACAGCACTGTTTTCTGATTTGAATTATCGGCAGCTCTCTAACTTAGTATAACTTTGCTAAAGTTGACTCTAATCTTTGCTAAGGTTGATTACAAATGCCAATGGACGACAGTAGCCACTTATCATGAGGTTGATTTCGTGATCGTTTGTTGTTTTTATTATCGAACAATATGAATTCAACAATATGATAAGAGTCCTATCCTATAATAAGAGTCCTATAAAGTATGCCACATACGCAATGCTACCCCCGAATACTAAATTGGAACGTTTCGGAAAAATATTTACTTTTCTTTAAACACGAACACAGTTACGCTGAACTGTTATTAGACAGAAAGAGATGTAGTGGTTGTGCCTCCGGAGTAAAATCACAAACAGTTCTACCTTCTAAAAAATAAATATACAATAATCTCCATGTAAAGCAGCAATCTTACATGCTTGAAAAATACGTATGTACAGTCATATATAAAAGGAATGAATGATAAAGAAGAACAGGATTATTTAGTTTAAGCGATTAAGTTATTTTTAAAATAAGATTAGTAGATAATTCTGTTATCCTCGTTTATCATTTAATACTATTGTGTTATATTAAAACAAGGTTATCGTTTACTTACCTACCATGTTAATGACTTAGTCGTATTTTTGTCTTTTATTAATTTTTTTTATAGTTTTTATCCTTTTCTTTGAGCTATCATAAACACTATTTTTGTCTCTTATCTGAATGCAGATTGCACAAAATTAAAATTCAAATCACGTTTTTTGCTTTCGTAACCCTTTAACTTTTGTCGAGTAATGAGTGTCGTTAATAGAACGAGTTACAGAATAATATCCAGAATAGAAATATGCTGAGCCGGAGATCGAACTCAGGACTACATCGCTAGTTATAGTGGTGTAATATAGTATGAGTAGCCTGCCGCCTGTGGACATAAATAATCAACCCCAAGTAGAATTAGCGCCATACTTAAAAGCAGCACAGATGATTTGTTACCTTAGAAGACTGAATTGCTAACCCTTACCAGTGTGTCCGCTTTACCTTTCAAGCAACAAGCAGCAGCGATCAACAATGCTGTCATAAGTAACTATAAAATATTAGTAATGGACTCAACCTGGTAGGCATAGTAAATTGCCACTGTCGCTCTTAGGGTAGGCAGGTAGGTAAGTTAGGTGAGGCAGGTGGATATACATAAAGAGTGGCATGTATTCTGTAGAAGAAAATCTTCATAATACCTAACTATGCGTTAAATGGGTCGGTATCGTTCTAGAACTGAGGTAAGTCACGTAGGCACCAATTATCGGCTAATGGCTTCCACTATTAGTTGTATTAATTACCGACGCTGCTAACTTCGCTTTTTAAAATTTAAAAATAATTCCAACATGCTATTTCTAAATTAAATATATCCTATCTTCCGGTTTAATTTGCTAATTCGGATTAAAATTGTTTTCTGATATTAATAATATAATTTGAAAATAAATATATACTAATTTTTCACAGATCGTAAATAGATTTTCTGATAATGTTAAAGAAGAATAAAATATATTTCTTTAATGTAAATGGTGTCAAAATTAATGAACATCTTATTGTTCAAATATTAGATTCAAAATATTGTAATGTAAAATTTAAATTTAAATATAATTATAATTTTGCATATTGCATAATATTATGTTTAGCCGAATAAGAACAATATTTAAAATGTACACGACTTTTATTTATAAGCATTCAATGCAAATAAAACTTATTGTTATTTTAATAAATACCTGCCTCCTATAGTGGAAATGTGGGTTAAAATTTTTGGACTTTAATTTTTGGAAGTCATATGCGAAAAAGTGTGGAATGATATGATCAGATCTCTCCAGTAAAGAAAAATGACTATTGTGCAGCCGTGGAAAAACTCACATAGCTAGAAAAAATCAACCGAACCGAATTTGAAGGTGGTAGAAACCTTTGTGGTCCGACTCCGGCGGCATCACCAAATTCTGACTACAACAGTACTAAACACAGTAGAAATATATTGTGACTAAACGCTGCTTTGTTCTGGTCGGAAAACTGGTAAATGAGACATACCTATCGGACACGTTCCTGCTTATTCCTCGGGAGTAGCTACGTATATGTGTGTTCGACCTCAGGTGGGATTCTAATCTTATTTGGGATAGATTACAGACCATGGCAGTGGTCACTTACCATCACGTGGACTGTACACGAGTTTGCTACTTTTACACAATAAAAAAACAAAGCGGGAAGTACTCAGTGAATCAATGATGATTATTGTACTAAACTAAAACGTCAGAGTTAACATTTGCGTCAGAAAAAGGTGTGTCATCTAGGGCTGGCAACATTTTAAAAATATTCTATTTTTCAGAGTAAAATATAAAAATATAATAAATCGTGCGAAGATAATGGGAATCCTAAGAAAGGACATTGAATATTTTTAACCAACTCTTGAAGAATGCGATTTTAAAAAGGTCATGTTATTCTACTAAGGGCCATGTTCCCTCTTAGTCTAAAATTAAGGCAGTGGAAATAACATATATGATTATTGCTCCACAGACATCGAAATTTTCCTGTCACACAAAATCAGACAAGAAGACATAAATATGTTCATATATGAATTTTTTACAAATTATAAAGGAACATATGATTTTGTTTTGTGTCGGACCGTGCCTGACACGTACGATGTCTTTAGATAGAAATGCCCCGTAAAAAGTAACTTTCACCGTAATTAGGAAAGCAGTTTAACGTCAAATGTTGACACCTTAATCCTCGGAACTTAACATAAGCCGATTGGTCTAATAGCCACAAAAAGTTAGCTCCCGGATTTCAATACAGAATAATTATAATGTATTCATATAAAATTGTGCAAACTCGAAGCGGAGCGGACGAAAATGATGAAATAAAATTGCGGTTGGTCCACGTGCTGTGACTCACATGGACCGGTAATATTCCGGTAATTATTTATTAACTAGTTTTATCGCGCGGCGCTGTTCGCTTGTTGACGGAAACATATAGTATTCCGGTAATTATTTATTAACTAGTTTGACTCCCGCGACACTGTTCATTTGTTTGCGGAAACATTTGTTATCTTCCTCATTTCTTTATATTATAATAATTTATGTTTTTAAGTAGTAAAAGAACCCTGAAATTCCCCGGTGTCATTGCAAATATACGTTCTATGCGAGGCTTGACAGACGCTAGCCCTGAAGACTTAACAAGCTTTTACTAGGTAACAATAGGTGTGGTGGTAGTTCATTCGCACCGTGAACACTATCTTAAAATTTTAACATGCATTTCGAAGTTGTAAATTGGTAATTCACTGGTTGACAGGCGGTAATATCGCATCAGAATCAGTGCAGCCTTGCATGCGATTAGACAAACAGTACTAAAATCACAGATTAATCCTGAGTTCTGGATCGTAGCAGGCATTAAAAAATTTTCGCTAAATATATTTCATACATTTTTTACAAACAGAAGTCCCACACGATTTTATTATATGTAGCAATTGAACAAGAAAACGGACTAAAAGCCGTTGATAATGACGCAACTATGTTCGGTCTGTCACTATGAGTGCGTCACGTCGGTAATCGAACTTGGATCCTTTTGCAGAGGATTAGGCATTCTGTACAAGTACCTACATTAACGTACCTATGTATAGGCAGTAGGTAACTAAGTTTATTGTATAAAATTGCCTAAACCTACTTTACATTTATACTTTATCCGTCTAGGGTTATACTACGTAACCTAGTGTGGCCTAAATAGTCTCCGGGCACTTTACCTGTCCTATGCCCTTTGAGATAATTTATTTGTCTGTGAGTTCAGAGTTTTATTGAGTGTAGATATATGATATAGGCTGGTTTGAAATAAATTCGGGTTCGATCCTAAGCTAGGTAAACATGCGATCTGAATTTAGATTTCTATTCTGTGTCGGGGTATTTACCTACTAATGTATCTAACACACAAAATCCTGAGGTGGTGTAAAACTTGTGAAAGCGTCAATTAAAGAATGAAGTTAGGATTTATAGTAGATACCTGATTTTTATGAGAGATCCAGCTGATGGCAAGAGGTCATTCACAAAGATATCTATGACCAACGTCCTGTAGAACTGGATCTACTTGAAAGAGAAGTTGCGTTGTCACTCCTGAGTACTAAGATGGTCGAGTCGATGAAAACACTAAAACGCAGATCTGCTTCACGCTAGAAATAGGTCTGGCGATGGTACCTCCCCAGTCGATCCTTTCTGGCTCTACTGCTGGCTGAAGGGTGCTTCGGTGGTGCTAGCCAAGCATTTTTTTTTATATAATGGAGTAGCAAACGAGCATGCAGTCCACCTGATGGTAAGTGGCAACTGCCGCCCATGGAC
>DWRA01004119.1:0-11216 GCA_018250295.1 Spathilepia clonius
GTAAGGCAAATCTAGTATGCATAAATTAACTAATGCACACATATATATTTATAGATATATATGTATATATACAATACACAAATACACATACAAACAATACATAAAAGTGCATATAATAGTATTTTATGCGTTCAACCTTTTTAACAAAGTGGGGCGTTAGATTTTATGGGTTTAACTGGGTTTTTTTTCGGTTTTTGTACCGAACTCTATTTTCTAAGAACATTTTCTAAGATAATAGTAGTCTATGTTAAGCCAGCCAGCAAAAGTCCCGCAAAATCGGTTCAGCCGCTCCGGAACTTAGCCAAAATAAAGAAGACTATTTTCAAAACAATTAGCAGAATGTTCTTGTTTACGTGGACTATAACCATAGCACATACCATTGCTATCATAGACAAGTAGCGTAAGCCGGTAAACTTACATGACCATAAAGCATAGAACACCTAGATTTTCAACTATTTACAAGGGGAAAGTCACATGTGGTCAACTTATGGTAGAAAAACCGAAGCCGTTTACCTCTATTAGGCTAAATGAGTATTTTCACTGGCTTTCCCATACATATCTTACATTTTTTAGTTAGTAAACATGTTAGAAGTGCGAGAACCTTCCTTATGGGCTCATTCTCATGGATTTTTTCACAGCAATCAGAATTTCAAATTACTCTAATAAGAAAACAAAAGTATATGTCCTGTGGCACCAACGTCAAATCAACTTCTGTTATGTTAAGGATTTTGAATTTGTACCCCCTTTATTATTAATAAATTATTATTATTAATACATGAATACAATCAGGTTTATATCAAGGAATTGACAGTTTCCATAAAACTTATTAGGATTTATTTAATTACTACACCCATGTGCTAATGATAAAATTATTTTGTGTAGGCATATCTTTGACCTCCAAACTACATTTTTCATCTCATAACGGTCATTAAACCACTTATGCGTTATACAAGAAAAAGGAACTTTATAAGTTTTCTGCCCACGGTTAAAGATAAAGGCGCCGTGAATCAGGCGTATGACTAATGCATTATGTAAGTCTCAAAGTCAAATCACCTGTCTTTACTGCCTACGCCATGGATTTAAATGAATAGATGCGCCTCTTAAAAGAAGCAAGATGCGGCCATTTTAAGTATCTATCTTTCTGGATACCTCTAGACCAGTGGTTCCCAAAGTTGTCTGGGTTATGACCCATCTAATACAAGTTCGCAAATTCGAGACCCACCTCTAGGAAATTTAACCATGACCGATATAAATAAAGCAGAATTGGATTGGTAGGGTGGTGTGTCGTTCTACAGGCAGGGCCCACTCAATATTCGCTCGCGATCCATAGTTTGGGAAATCCTACTCTAAACACTTATTTAGGTACGCGTGAGTACCTAAAGTACTTGTATTTCTATCTACCCTTTATATCTATATCAACTTGTAGGCACTTATATATCTACATGAAAAATATAAAATTTAAATATGTAAATATCTCAATAACTACAAATTAAATAGGTGAGGTAAAAGTTTTAGCTAGAATCGATCACGTATATATTAATGATGTTTACTTCTACTAAAAAGGATTCATGAATTGTGTCACATACATAAAGAAGTGCTTTATAACGCGCAAAACAACAATAAATGATGTTTAAACACCAGCAATTTATTTTACTTTCTACTAAATCAAATTACTTTTTTGTGATAGGAGTATGTGGTTTTACAGTTAGAATATAATAACATAGATGTAAAGGACTAAGTCGGAATGCCTCATTTTAATGTGGAGTAATCGTGGCGTGGTGGTGGTATAACAGTCAAACTAAAAACGAACTCTACCTCCTTTAAAACGTTTCATATTTAGATACACTTTAATACATAATTGGTAGTAAATTCCAAGTTTGCATTTTGAAAATGTACTCTGGTAAAAATAAATTATTATTCTCGCATGTAATACAACTTTTGACATTCTGACATAACGTTTCTATCGAATTAATTCTGTGGTCACTGAATAGTCAGGTCACGTGTGCAGAACTGGTAATAAATTGTGTGGTAAAAGATATAAAAAGATATGCGTTTGAAATTCGAATACCTGATTTAAATCGATATTTTAAGATTGCTTCAAAATACCTGTTCAACAACTTTTAGCTTTAAATTGAGTGGATAGTGACACGTATCTTTTCCTACATAATACCGTTACGACGCGACTTCAAGATGGACGACTTTGATTGGTGTTATCTAATAGTTGTAATAAATATCTTGATATAAAAACTTGACACATAATCAAGTGTCTGAACTTACTTCCAACACTTTATATAACGGAAGTAGTTAAAGAGCATGCAGTCCTATAACATAACATATAAAAAAAATCCTGATGTTAAGTGGTCACTGTCGTTTTAGTACACCTGTAACCAATCCCAGTTACTACCAGCGTAGCTATTGCCGAGCTAGCCGGTGGGATGTGCCGGGGCCCTCAGCTGCCTTTTCCCTGGAGCCCTTAGCCAGCAAACTTCCGAATTAACTAGGAAAAAATCCTACATTGAACTCTGTTAAACTGTGCCCCGCAGTGCACGATTAAGAGCTGATGACAAAGCATATAAGTAATTACGGCTTAGTAAGGGTCCTTTTTTTGCACCGGGGCCCCCAACTACGTAGCTAAGCCTCTGGTTACGACAGAATTCTTACTTGATCGATCTTAAATGCGTTACTGCCTTTGAAATCCAAGGATGACTCCTGATAATAATATAAGCCGCAACAGTAAAATATGACATTGTATTGTGACTATTGTTTTTTCACCGTTTATAATATTATTATAACAAAATTCCGACAACAACGCTCTTTAAAAAGAAAGGACAATAAACTTTCAATTTGATACATAAATCGTTGAATTTAAAATTCAAATTATTTTATAGAATCGCGCATCGCTTTTTGCAGCCGGGTTTTCGAAGACAAATTTATACAAATTCGAAATTCGACCATAGACAATTCATTTACTTTTAAGTCACGATGTAAAGATTTTTATTCGTATTTCCTAAATGTTAAGAACCATTTTATGCTACGGAAATATGAGCCTTATAACCTTGTAACTACATATTAGGTATACATAATTATTATTTCTTTTCGAGTGGTTCTAGTTCCGTAATATAAAATATTAATTGATCTTCACTGATTGATTGATCTCCTTTGATCAGACGTCTTCATAACCACGTTTGAGTCAATTAAAAAAGATAATTTAATCAGTCAGGTATTGATTGATATTGTAGTTGAAAGGAGTTTAATTTTAGAACATTGGTAATTAGACGGTGGATTATACCAACCAACCAATAAAAAAATATATATGTATATAATAAAAGATCCGCAGATGTTTTTAAAATTGTAACAAATTAAAAAATATGTACCTACTGACTTCGATAAACTGAAATCAATGTTAACATTTTATTAATTTATAGTTCAAATACTTTATTTCCACTGCTTATGATAGAAAAAATATTTAAAATATTCGCACGCTTCTATAGGACATTATCGGTTACATGAAATAAGTATGATATGGAAAAGTAGTTTATAGGCATTTAATTAGTTTAATTTCATCATAATTTAGGTACAGGTCGAAACCTCCATTCTAGAGCAAGGTTCAATAGAATGAACGCAGCTGAATGTCTAATTATTCAGGTCAAGTTGGTAGCACCTGTTTTGTAAGGAATGCAACTTATTGTGACATTTTGAATTTATTATTCTTAATGCCGAGAGGTGTAGTTGTACCATAGAATATTATCACGTAGAACTGCCTTTTGAAGTATTAAGTACTACTCGTAAAATATTTATTTAATGTAAGGATACTTCCCTATATATAACATTTACAAAGAATAATTGTGTTATTAGATTTATAAATATAATATAAAGATTTATAAATGGTGGTGTGTGACGGTATACTATAAAAAATATTTAAAATTCACGTTGAAATAGTAAGCAGGTACGTATTTTAAAGATTATTAACGATTTTATCATTTATAAAAATATCTATTCTGAGAGTTTGTTTTAGAAAAACTATGCTAGAAGCGTTCGCCTCATTATCTACATAACGCTGTTACGAAATAGCTACTAAATTGGCCATATATTTTTTTAAGTCAGCGATTAAAAATTTTATGATACAGTTTCCGACAGAATTTACCGGTGCCATTTCTACTTGTTATGTAATCTGTAGAATAAACCAACATTCCTTCCGTTGGCTGTAGGTAGACCAGTTACGACGGCTTCCAAAGTCTTAATAATGTTTTTTTCCATATGTTTTCTACTTTCTAGAACAACGCTTTCGTTTCATACCTAGAAGTGATACCTAGACGTGTTTAAAGCCTAATTAAAATTCTTAGCATTATTTTCTCTGTGTGAGCAAATTGTTGTTACTGTGCATAAACGCCGTACAACACAAAATGTCTTTTGACTTTGTCTAAAAGGTAGACATCTTTTTTCGAAAGATTTTAGTATTTTAAATTATTGCTTTATGTCAATTTTAATATAATTTATATTAATATAGGCGGTCTAAATATTAAACCATTGCAAGGAAGTTTTATTAACAATTAAAAATATACAAAATATAAAATTATTTTGGCAAGAATGAATAACCATTTTGTTAGCAAGAGTCCTACATATGAAACAATATCTTATTACCAGTTAGGGTTACATTCATATATACGTAATGTTGTAATTCATATATACGTAATGTTGTACTATATTTTAATAAATTTTACTAAATATTACAGAAAAATAATTATACTATATGTTACAAAACGAAAGACACTAATTTAAATTTTCGACAGTAATTAAGTTCTCGCGAGCTTTCCCCAGAATCGTTACATGAGCAGTAGTTCCACCAATATCTTGAAATACGTCAGATAAAAAAAGTTGCCAGAAATATACATAATTTAGATATATAGTCTATCATTAAAGAGAGCCAACGAAAAAACATCATTTAAAAAGTGTATGTTGACTGCGGTATCCACTATTACGTGGGTACATTTTTTTGTTGAAAATGCGCATTGACAACCTTGCTACAAGGCAATATAGAGGTCAAATATCTTTAATAATCCACATAAAAGTATAGCTTGTCTGAAGTTTTAAGTCTAGCTTACTTACTCATGATTCATTCGTTCTGTTGATTCAATTTATTACAATAGTTGAAAGCGGATCGCTTAGGTATTTGTCTCATCACTGCATAGAGAGTATGGATACAGTTACTTACTATTATTAATGATGAAATTTAGTATCGTGAATTTGAGCACATTTTTAAATTTTTACAAAGGATTCATTACAAGGTCTATTTTATATATCTTTCCCCATAAGTTTCATAATCAATTTATGTGTGTTATTAAGAGACCTACTGGCTACCGTAAAAAAATATTACTAAAAATTCCATATAAATAGCCACGAATATTTTTATTTACTTGTATCTATTAAAAAAACTATCATTAAATTATAGACGCTGAGCTCCAAACCTTGGACCCTGTTAAGAGACCGATTAGGTCCTTTTTTAAATATTTTTTTAATTAATTAATTTACTTAAATAATTGTATTATAATTCCACGTGTAATATAATTATCTTTTATTGCGCTCTAATCGATCGCTAGTTCGCTTACGATATAACCTGTACCTGAAAGCAGATCTATCGAGATAATCGTTTATTATGAGGGTCAATTGTCAATCCATTGACGCACCTTTTAACTGTCTCTATTGTCTCGTTACTATTCGAATGATTCCGCTTACAGTACAGTACTCGGTAAAAAGTATTTTTTGTCTATGGTTTTGTTGTAAGGCAGATTAGATTCAGGAAAACGCTAAATAAAACTTTATTTTTGTTAGCCTTAAAACCTTCGTAATACTTCATTAGAATTTAAACAAAAACTTTTTGCGATATTTAATAATGAATTGCCAAAATTCTTTTTTTAAATTCTAATACTTTTTTGATCGGTTTGAATCTCAGTGTATTTTTATTTGTCATTTGAACATAATAAGAACATATTTGAGACATAATAAAAATATATTTATTTTAAAATTAGTTGTCATCAAAATGATGCAAAATTAATATTGAATTATCAAAGATAGATTTCGAATAAAAAACGGCCACTCATATACACAAAAAAGAAAAAATGCAATAATTATAGCCTCACAATGTATATATGATATTCTTATTTTCGTTTAAAAAGCAGGTGATTACTACGTCATTGAGAGCACCTGTCAGTCACATAGTATTAAATAAACGGTAGTAATTTGTAAAACGTCTAAAGAGTAGTTTTTAGACTAGATACTGGTGGTTTGGTGGAGCATGATTAACCTGGATAGGAGTCTGGTGCAAAGCTAAAAAATATTAGGGTTAGGGTGGATATTAACGAATATTATTCATCTATATATGCGTTAGAAGCAGATATTTAAATAAAGAATTCAAAATGGCTACCTGTATTGCTACCTCAAATACAATATTTTTTAAACTACAAAAGTATTATTATATTAATGTTGAAGTCAAAAGTATGTTTGTATGTAAACATTTCCTGATCGATCTAAACATATCTATTAAATTTATTTATGTTATCAGTTATTATAAATGATCAGAATTTTTACAAATCATAAAATCTAAATAAAATCCGAATTGAAAATAAAACAGTTGTTGTCGCCAATATTAGCTGGATTTTTCTTTTAAAATACGGCCATATTAATATCGATTAAATGCTTTTTCTTTTCCATAATAATCACTGTTATTATTATTCATAACATTTTAATGCGTTAAAATAATTAAATACATAGGACATAGGCAGTCATAGAAAACAAACACAGAGAAAGATAGGTATGTACATGACAAATTATTTCACCACAGTTGTAATGGAATGTACCTCAACCATGAAAATAACAGCGTGGCAAATTTAGAGTATGAATGGGAGATATTTATTTATTACCAATTAGTATAGTGCATGTAAAAAATTGAACAAGGTCTGTTTTTATCTGTAGTTATAATATAGTTTGGTGGAGCATGACTCCAATATCAAGATTAAATAGCAGTTCCGGGGACAAGCTGTTTTTTTACTGATAATATCATTAAAATTAAACTAGTATTTGAAGTATTTTAACAAAATATGTATGTATATATGATATATATCATTTTCCGATATGATTTTACTGTATTTCCACAATTTTATTTAAAACACTACTACGATTAGCAGTTGGTAGATGTTCTAAGTTGTTAGTTACAAGACTTAGAAGCTACAACTTTTTCTTTTTTTTTGTGTTAACTTTTTCAATTTTTCTGTTAAGTACTAGATGTTCTATGCTGCAATGAAACTTCAAAGTCCTCATCAACCCCATACAGTCCCACTGCTGGGCATGGGTCTCTCAAAGTGACCCTCTCACTTTTTCTTGGTGAACACATTGACACGTGCAAATTGTTAGACTTCACACACCGTTGCAAAACTATATGAATAGTTTATTTTATCGTCACTGGACACTTAGGTCTAGAAAGAGCCACATTGTGGTTTTGTATGGCAAGGTTGCTGTCCTTTTTCGTCACGTTCCGATAGAGCGAGCCAGACTATAGGTACAAGGTCGGCAGTAACATAACACCTGCGTCGGAAAGTTGTAAGTCGTATTAGATTTTGACCCAACACTTCTATTTTATAAATTCCGTGTAAAAAGTCTTTATTGAGACGCTAACTTTAATATTAGTAAAAGTGGTTTGAATACCAACTGACTTGAAGCGACCATTTAGTTCTCAGTACCCTTCGCATGAGTTTTTTACGTTTAGCGACTCGATCGTCGTTAACAAGTTAACTCATACATTCTTTTAGCAGCGCTCCTCTGCGGAACGTATCGGAACTAAAGACTTTGTTCAGGGTAAGGGTACAGGAGTGGCAACGCATCTGTGATCGGTAAATCTCCTAATCTATAAGGAGTTGGTTACAGATGCCCATGGTCAGTAACCACTAACCATCAAGTGCAAGCCCGATTGCTACTTCAGTATTTATTGAAATAAAAATGGAATGACCATAATAATTTCAGGTTTTTTCAGGTTTTACATTTTAGGTTGGTAGCGAATGACATATTATGGTACGTTTTAAATTTAGAAACCTGCTTTGGCCGTATCGTTAAGAATGAAAAAAGAGCGTATTAAAGACAGATATTTTTTAACATATCTAACTGAATGCGAACTATTTAAAATATATGAATACTTTGCTAGAGCGCTGATTTAAACGCAAAAAATCCTGCAAAAAGCTCGTCTGATCAGAGCAGACATTAATAATTCTGATTGCGACGCTCCATAAATCTTGTCTGAATATCATAAATCAGTGTAACCATATTGCGATGCGCACAACAGGTCAGAATGCGGCTTTTATATGTAACATTTAAAAGCATTTTATTTATTGACATTTTAACCGACTTCCTTCTACGAATGAAGAGGTTATCTATTACATTAAGCTTTTTTATTGGATAATAGCAAACGAGCATTTAGTCCACTTGATGGTAAGTGTAGACATTTATGATCAACGCTAAATAAATCTCTCTTGAGGTCGAACATAGATACACTACCTCTGAGGACTAAGTTGGAACGCTTGGGATAAGTAAGTCTCCCTCACCACACCTTTTACACCAGAATATAGCAGCGCTTAACACTGCTGTTATTAGGCAGAAATAAGTGTGGCGTGGTTGCGCCGGAGTCGAACTACAAAGGGTTCTACCACCTTTGCCGTTGCCGGTGATGCCGGAGTCGAACCATAAAAGGTCGTATTACTTTCAACTCATAACACATAAGTAATATATATACCAATTTATTAGGTTGGGTTTAGGAGAGGTTAAAGGGTTGACAGATGGACGCATCCAAAAAAAATATATCGGAAGATTATGACCTTATTAAGCTTACTATTGTACTGGTTGCATTAATATCTAAATGCTTCCAAGCCCAGTATGTTCCAGCCCATTATCATCATTACTTCATTACTTGCAAGTTTATAATCATAGTTTTAGGTATATAAGTAATAAAATAACTTCACAGCGACATTAAGAACAAAGAATGTCCTGCATGAAGGACGCTCGCATCCGTGCAGGTTGTTAATATGCGTCGACCTTTACACTACGCTCTGAACCGTGAGCTACTCTGCAATATGGCCTTTACCCTTAGAGTAAATATTACAAGAGCGCGCCTTACCCATCTTAGGATCAGTGCAAACATGAGAACCACGTCGCTCTAGCATACTATATATAATCAGTTATGATGTTTACAAATAAAAAAAATCGTGTTATGATTAATCTCTGAAACGGTTAAAGTGACTTTAAATGTCAGATAAATGGTGTTGTAAGTAATAACTTAGGCTTCTTTTATTTCAGAAAATTAATAAGAGTATATTTCAAATAAATAAAAACCCATGAGAAATACCGGGCGCGCTCCATTTTTATTTTAAAATTGTGACGGTTGAAATTTTCGGTTATATGTATATCATTGTTATATTTTTAAACGCAAATGAAACAGCAGGTGCAGCTAGTTATACATACAGGTTTTAGGACATTCATCCTGCTTGTCTTCATGTCTATATGAGCGTAAAAGCTCGCGGATGTCCTTGCTCATATATACGTAACTATAGCACATCTGCTCACCATCGCCGTAAGGTAACGGCGCAATACTCGCTCTATGTACACATAATAATTACTTTGGTCTTTACCCTTTTCGTTCTGATAGCCAGTCGTAGTACCGTAGAACAGTAATGGGTTGAATTGAATTTAATTGTAAACGTAATTGGTCGTAACCGTTTTAATTAGAGTAAATAAATAAATGAATAAATTGGAAGCGCACCTAGCCCCTCTGTTTATGTAAATCCTAACCGATCTACAAAGTTAAGTAACGTCCGGCGCGGTCAGGACTTGGATGGGCGGCCATTAGTTAATAAGCGTTTCAGTGTTGTGTTCTGTGCTTATTTTTAATACTCGTTTAATACGTCAGAAGCTACGGGTTTATAAATTATTTGATAAGTGTTTTTTTTTAATCGACTTCCTTCTAAGAAGTATCGATGCTACATGTGTACATTTATGGAGTTTCTTGCACCGCTTCGTCTCCATAGCGAAACATTTTCCGAAGCGATGGTAGCTTGTTGACGTTCAAAAAGAGTTCTGTATAAATCAACTTTGAATAAATGATTTTGATTGGATGATTTGATTTTGATTTAGAAGGAAGAGGTTATCTATTCGTCGCGATTTTTTAATGAATTTCCGGCGATTATTTTATTGATGCAAGTAACAAAAGTATGTTACTCTTACAACACTATTAGGCAGAAAACAGTGTGGCGTTGGTCAATCCGAAGTCGAATCACAAAAGGTTCTGCAAAAGTATGTCTCTTACTACACTATCAAACAGAAAGAGGCGTGGCGTAGTGCTTCCAACCTCAAGGTATACCTTTAAGGGCTGAGCAGCGCCAAGAGACTAGTGATGTTCCGGATATGCGTGGAAGAAGAAGTATCCGTATCCGTTACTTTTCTCGTGGATCTTTTACGGATCTTTCACCTTATTAATTTTCAATTGATAGGATGGAATGCTATAGGTGGTTAAGTAGAATTAAAAAACAATTAAATTCCATTCAGAGTATATTCAGGCGTGACGTCAACTATCGTTTCAAGGTCGCGCGCGCCGACATCGATTTAGTAAGAAAATAAAGATCTGTATCTGTATCCGTATCCGTGAATCTTGACACCAAATATCCGTATTCGGATCCGTATCATATACATTTTTAACGATCTGGCACATCAACACAAGAGACAGTAGTCAATATACACCAACCTTAGCTCAGTGAATGAGGCGAGCGTATAACCGTACACAAACTGGTTGTGCGACCTATTTGATTTCGGTTCGCATCGCTAGATGTAGCCTCTTGTTATTTAATATGCTCCGTGGTTTAAATCAAACCGACACGATAGGTGTGCGTAATATCATAGTACTTATATATATGATTTTAGATTTATATTATCGCGGAATTGATACATTTTGTTATGTAACGGGTACTCACGATACGGTGGTTTCCTTTTTTTGTTTTTTTTTTTTATTTGATGGAGTAGCACACTAGCATGCAGTCCACCTGATGGTAAGTGGCATCTGCCGCCCGTGGACATCTGTAATCTACCCCAGATAAGACCAGAATCCCAACTGCAGTCGACCACAGATGCGTTGCTACCGATGAGGACTAAGTTGGAATGCCTCGATAAGTCTCCCTTACCGCACC
>DWRA01004120.1:0-11215 GCA_018250295.1 Spathilepia clonius
CACTGCTGTTATTAGGCAGAAATAAGTGTGGCGGTGGTGCCGCCGGAGTCGAACTACAAGGGGGTCTACCACCTTTAAAAATTCTTCTATTTATTATTATTATTAACTTTGAACACCACTGCGGGATATTATAGTATCAAAATATATTTTACTGTTTATCAAGATATATTTCAAACTAACACAACGGATAAGTTACATTTATTTGTAAATAATTAAGAATCAAAACTTATTAAAAGTTAAAAGTTAACTTAAGTTACCCTATTTTTTGTAGAAATTGCGCGCGCAGGCGTTATAACAATGCTACGCGTGCGTCAAACTACAACGCGAAGTTGGTGACAGTCGTCCTGCCAACGTACCGGGGTAAATCGGGGCGGGGATATCGATCAGCTCACCCCTACCGAGCAACCCTCTTCGCGCGCGTCTTTTCATACCAATTGCACCGTCAGTGCACTGTATACTTCTTAAATGTGATACCTACGTAAATCGTGGACTAGGTCAGCTATAATGGTAAGTTCTAACTGTGTATTGTTCCCAAATATTTGTTTATAGATAATTAGATATATTATTTGTACTTAGTTAATGTATCCAGTTGTAAATAAGACGATAGCTTACCAGTATAGCCACTAATAATTGTTTTAATCTGTCGTATAAACAATAAATCAGTGTTGTAAACTTATTATTCCTGCAGATAACTGTAAATTTGTTTGGAAGTTTTAGTAAATAGTGTGTTTTGAATAATTTAAACAGAGTATTTTAACAGTTGTTTTTTGGTCAGTTTGACAACGTTCACCTTCTTTCTATATTCAGTTTTAAATATTTTGTTCCAAGGATTCCAGTGCTATGACCACATCAGGTTTGCTTGAATGGGAGTTTTCTTTGCCTTCTGATCAAATTATATCCCACGGGTGGTATCACGGTGCGCTAAGCCGAACTGCGGCTGAGAGTTTGCTGCAACAGGACCGAGAGTTCCTTGTTCGAGAGTCATCTTCACAGCCAGACAACTACGTACTGAGTTGCCGATCAAATGGACAGCATCTACATTTCGTCATTCAAAGGGTATTTCTTATATATAATATAGAAGTAGAAAACGAGCATTCAGACCACTTAATTAGTGTCTCTTGCTACTCATGGACATCTAAAATTAACCTCAGATAGGATTGGAGTCTCACAACAACACCACAGATGCACTGCCAGCCCTGAAGACTAAATTGGAACTCCTCAAAATATGTTTCTCTTTCCACACCTTTCAAACTAAAATATAACACACTTTACCATTGTTGTTATACTATAGCATCAAAGTAGGTGTGACGGTGATGCCTGCTAAGTCGAACCGAACCATCTTGTAATTTAATTTATATAAATTTACATTGTGAAGGTTTATTACGTAGATGGTAAATCGGGCGGATTTTTCACAAAAATCTGAACAAGGTTATTGTATTCGCAATCACGCGCTAATGTCATATCTCTTCAGTTTTCGCGACTTGTCACTCTCAAAACTAACGATGGTTCCAACAAATCGTCGTCTCTTCCATGTGGCCTGATTCTACATTAGTTTCACAGAAACAAGTTCAAAATACTCTTATTGCCTATTTTGGACCTAAGTTATTATTTTTACAGATTGTGGTACACCCAGAAACTGTATACGAAAGATATCAGTACCAGTTCGAAGATGAAGCCTATGATACGGTAGCAGACCTCATCACCTCATATGTGGGATCAGGAAAACCAATTTCAGCCGCATCTGGGGCTAGAATACAATATCCAGCTAACCGGGTAGTGCCTTTGACAAATTTTATCCCGACTGATGATGTTAATTCCATGGTGTCACCAATGGGAGACGGGTCCAATTATGGAAACCCGTACAGTTTGTATAGTCATTTTGCAGCCAAGCCAGGTATGCAACTTCGTGTGCCTTTCAAAAAGCAACGATCGCATTCTCTAACGCCCATCGATATGGCTCAGCACGTCACTCATGGAAAGAGTGCCAGTGCAGACGGTGTAATACAAAGCCAGACCAGTAAACATGGCAAAAACTTCTCGAACGATTCTAGTTCAGGTTCAAGTTGGGATAATAACTTGCCGACCAGCCCGCCAGCTAAACCTGCCAGATACGATGGTCCTAAAGCAGACGACAGACGGTTAGAGCTTCAACGGTTATATCATGTCTCTGGTTCCGATTCTGGTAATGGCTCTGGAGATTCAACACAGAGCTCCGCTCATAGCGATCCAAATAAGTCCAGAATAGATTCTGACTATAATTTAGTAACGCCAACGATAAAACAGCAGTTTGATTATGACCTTACAGAAGCAAGACTTTTGCAATCTGAAAATTTGGACTATACGGTGGAATCAAGAATTAATTTGGAAAATTTCCAGTCGCAAATCATACCTCAGAATCTCACGAAACCATTGGAGTCAGAGACGTTGCACACTATTAAATTACTGCTGCGAACTTCTGGACCGCGTATTCTAGCAAATCATCTGACAAAAGTGGATTTACATTTCTTATTGGACGATACCATTCAAATCGAAGGGCTTGATAAAACTGCTTCTGGTTTAGAACTAATGTTTCTACCTCAGGGGAGAGCTTTGCGTTTGGACGTAATTGAAAGGTGATATTTCATGGATGTATTTTGAATTATTGAAGGATTTATTTCATTGATTGAACATTTATTTATTTGATTACAGAATTGAGACGTTTCGCCTTCTAATAGCTGTAACTATACTCACGTGCCAGACAGATAGGCAAAGAGCAGACACAATTAATGACTGGATTCTTCTGGCTGTGGAAACGAAAACAGCTCTGGGAAACCTTTATGGATTCTCCGCTATTATGTTTGGATTGTGTATGCCACAGGTAACTATCGAATTTAAAAAATACTTGAGAAACTGACATGTTTATTCCTCTTAAAAAGTAAATACTGTAAGACTGTTATATGTGCAATCCGTCTGAATCATATATTTCCAATATTATAGTTTATATATTAGTAAACTCGAATACAATTGGTATCGTACGTAAAGTCAATCACAGGTGCGTCATTGCCGCTGAGGACTAATTTTAATCTCTTCATGAAAACTTACCTATTTACTTTGTTACATATTTTTGTTTTTAATTCGCTTTTAATTATTTACTTTTAAAATTCAGGTCGAATGCCTCGAGAACGCTTGGAATATTCTACGGCGAGTATATACCGACAACGCCTATATGTTCGAAGCTAAATGGAGACCTTGCTTCAAGAGTATGAACGAAGGCACAAATCCTTTGCCACCTAACACTACTACGCCTTACGTGATCCCACCAGTACTGTGCTTCCACTTATTCGGTAATACGTTTATGTTATTACTCTGTCTGTAAAAGTTGTTGGGTAATAAATACCAATAAATCAATAAAACAACAAAAATTGTTGACATTTATTCAGATAGTATTAAGCGATATTTATTTATCTTAAATTTTATTGAAAAAGCAAGCGTGATGATGACATTGTAAAACCAATAATAAATAATATTCTACTTGAAGTTGATTATAAACATGCTTAGTGTAATGTAGTAGTTCATTTAAAAGCTGGGCAGCGCTGGTTTACGGCCCTTGCAGACATGCAACTTTTAGCACACGCGATATACATCACGATGATTGTATCTATGCTGTGTCATGTGTTGGTAGCTCGTGTTATCGTAAACCTTTTAGTGGCTGCATTTACTGCATTGCATTTTTCGCGTTCAGTTACTGCGTCGAACTCGCAAAAGCAGCTGCGATTGGCGCTTAAACATGTGCAAGTTGTGCCGCAAACACTACCATTTGTTCGCTGCAATAAAATTTTGAAAAGTAGCGAAATCATCCTGCGGGGGATGTTAAGTGTGACTGGTTTCGGAGTAGATCGAGAGCAGCAGTCCACATTAGAAGGCTAGTGTGCTCAATTTCGCTATATTGTAATGAAGGGCTAAGGCCGGCACTAGGTTTAAGAAATAATAGCGGTAATACAACTGCTGTCTTTTAGAGGATCTTACTTTTAACCATTTAAACTCATTTTTAGACGGAGATGGCGGTGGGTTAATGCAACCAGATGACACATTCCCCTCCAGCCTGATGAACAGTCTCGAGTTCGACTTCAACGCGACAGCGGCCCACTTGGACACCGCCAGACACTTTCCTGATCAGGTGGAAATGTTTAAACGCAACGCTCGGACAGTCGTACAAGAGATGTCGTCACTAGGCCCCACTTTAGATCCAGTTTTGCTGGAACTGTTTAGAACTGAGTTTCATATCAACTTTCTATGGGGCGAGCGGGGTGCGCTCACCACCCCGAATCAACGTTTCGCTCGTTTGACGGACATATTAACCGCGATGGCGACCAAGCTGGCCAATCAACAACCAGACGTCGACGATATGGTGTAACTAAAGCAATATTTTTTATCATATCATTATTTTGCATATTTTATAACCGTGGGTATTTTGTAGTGTTTGACGTTTTTGTGACGCTTTTGATGTGTATGTCCCTTTCAAAATTCGAATAGTGTCAAGATAGTGTAATATTAGATTTAATTAGTTGTGAACATAAATCTGAAGCGCAATAAATTAAAGTAGGTAAATACGATATCGTCTCACGATCGGTTTCAGTAATCATTAGAAACTGGCAAGGAATTGATGTAAGTACCCAATTTCGTATCATTTTGTAGGTATCTCGCATATGGATATTGAAAAATTTTGATATTTTCACTAGTAATAATTTTTTGTCATGTATAATTTTATTTCTCAATGCGAGATATAGGTACTTTGAGTGTGAATATGGCAGGACAATGTGATCCAATCTGTGTGTGTTTTTTTAATTACAATTAATATGTGCTACTTTGCGTTCACGGCAAACTTTTGTATCGTCCCCATCGAGATTAATTGCTTTACTTAGTATTAAAATCAAATTCTGTATCGCCGTATAGAAATGTGTTTTTACAGAATGTAGGCTAACATTCATATGTAGGTTTAACTGAGCAATATACCTCTTACATATTATATATATATGATAAAGTTTACAATTTAAATTATAATAATAATAAGAATATCGCAAGTGCTTTACACAATTTACTCTGAATTTGGTACATAATATATGGATGACAAACGAAAATTATAATTTGCTCGCCATTGATTAGAGAGTAGGGTTTGTTATACGTTTTTAAAAATATACAGTTGAAATAAATGAAACAATCGTTTTATTTCCCGGCACTGTGCCAGACCAGACCATTGCACCAGTCACCTTTAGGATTTATTTTTGTGGCGAAAATAAAACACGATTCACTACATCAACATTTATTTCACATCAAATTGAATCTGACAATTAAGCCAAGTGTTATAATAATTAGGCTTCCGTAACGACCAGAAATTGAGTAATTCAATAATTGGCGTAAACACAGTTATCTTAAACAAACTAGGTGGATATAATTACTTAGATACCTAATTCTGTCGCGGTGAAGGACTCGCGATCAGATATTCCAAATAATCTAGTTCTGCAATAATCAGTATAGCCAACTCAGTAAATGTTCTGCCTACAAGTTTCACCTATACGGTCTGAGATGTCACAATGGACATACACCTCACCTAGGGCGTGGGGAAAGCGAAGGATGAAGGTTGCCAATTACCGTCCTAGGTTGTCAGATAATGACCGTAGTAGATGAAAAGTTGCAAACAGACATTGCTGCTCATCTCCTGCATTTTTACAGAGTGGCGTCGTATACGACTAAGATATTAAATGAAGGAGATAAGTTTTAAAACATCAAATCTCGACCAAAATTCACAATACCTACTCGATGCAGATCCAAAAGTCCGAGATAAAAATATGACGACCTTCTTTTTCGCGGACGATCTAAAACCGACGACATATTTTTAGCACTCTCTTTTCTTTAATTTGGCAAATATTTGCTCCCAAAAATCCTCTACAAAACCCTAACTAATTTTACCCTCCTCTCCATTAAATTTAGATTCAATACACTGAGTTGGTCATACGGAGGCCAGCATGATTCAGGGGTATTACCTTCTCATGCTGCGTTTTAAACAGTACATCCAATTTTGAGAAATATCAACACTGTTGATTTTTGAGAATACAATAACCTTACCTAAGTGTGTCATTAAACGTGACCTACAGATTTTCATAGACAGTTATATAAGAAAAATCACTTAATTCTAATATGTTATACTTAGTGGGATGGTCCAAATAATATAGATAAGTTAAGCACGTATACTGATTATATTTGATTTAAGACGTGGTCCAAAAATGCTTTTATATTTTTAACTTATTACCACTTAATAGGAGGGGTTTGGATGGAGAAAGTAGTTACTGACGGAATAGTTTAAAATATTATGGATCATCCCTTAAACAATATATACTCGTCATATTATAAATAACCTCATAAATAGATAGAATAATCATAGGTAGAGTGTATAACGTATCGTAATCGTAAGTCTTACGTGATTACATCAGTACAATGTTTTATATATACTTGGTCACCGCCCCCCACATACGCTTCTAAGTCTTACGACGGTACATTAAATGGTACCCTCCATAATTTTAAATTGCTTTGCAATAAAAAATAACATAAAGAAAAACGTTATTATCTACGTTAATTTGACTTTTTGCATTAAATAAAAGTTGTACAAAATTACACTTATAAAATAAACTAATGAGTATTTTCAATTTTAATTGAAATCATTTAAAGCACCAAAAAGCTAAGCGACGCGTGAGATTTTTCTAGTTATACTTCCTTTGGTGTGTTACTATAAAAATAAATATATCGAACCAAACAGTAAACATTAACATTTTTAACAAAAAAACTAAAAATATTTTTTTTTCTTAAATAAAATAAATTAGTACAATAATAATATTAAAATGTTACTTATTTTAAATTAGTATTCCTAATTTAAGGTCGCGTATTATTTAACTCAGTAAACAATTTCAATTCAAAAAGAATCATCAACGCCAAAAGAGTATAACTTCTCATACGTATATAAATAGTTTACCACCGCAACTTGTACTTACGTACCTACACACAATTTCTTTTACCGCTAAAATTACCCAACTACATTTCAGATGTTAGAAATGTTCGTGTCTACATGCACAACGTCGTTTGTAACGAACGAGACACATCCGACGCTCCGTTCAAACCAACGCGTATCGCGTGAGAAGCGGGCGTGGTCTGCACTAACCAACTTTAAGTTAATAAGACTCACTTATTGTGATGGGCCCATGATCACCAAAAATATACGAATATCTTTATGAGATCCTTTTTGATATACTTACGAGTAAGTCAAACTGAGATCTGTGTACAATCGTATACGTTTTTTTAAATCGTTTTTCGGAAAATAAATACTGTTTATTGTCACATAATAAACAAGTCCAAAATAAAACTAGTATTAGAAAATTTCAATATGACAAAAAATTGACACCTTATAAAAGGATTGAAAATAGTTTTCGCGTAGAATTCGCGGTAATTCGAAAAGAGTTTTTTTTTAATATACTTCATCCTAGTATCCTAGACATTAAATTGAATATCCATTAAACATTCCTTAATACTAATATATCGTAGACACGTAAAATCACAACATTTTCACAAAATAGATAAGTATACCTAGACAAGATGATAGATTTTAAAAGTGATTTTACGATAATATAGGGTAGAATCACTTTTGATAATTACTGAAAAACGCGATGGGGTAAGCAAGGGGGACAAGTTGAAAATTCAAATTGTTGGCAACCCTGGCCAATATTAGCTTTTCAATTTGGCAAAAAGGTGCGTTAGTCAATTTTGTTGTTCTTATTTTTAGACAGACCCCAATTCGATTACGTATAATTTTAAATTTTAGTATTTTCGATTTATATTTTTTCACCAACTGAGCTCATACTGTGCGAGCAACTTTCGATAGCTGCCGCGTCTATATAAAGTTCAAAATATTTTCAAATTCTGAGGGGTATTATAAAGGCTTTTGCCCGCACATTTAATCCTTTACTATCTAGGTACACAAATTGTGTGATATACCTACCATAATTATGACAATAACATCGATATAGAGAAAACACAGATGATGTTCCAAAATTAACGCAATTCATTGTTATGTGATTTTGCGTTCTCTCCACTAAAGCAGATTGCCTTAGAGCAGTGATGAACGCTACAGGCTTCCCCCAGCTGTGTATAGAGACCCGATCATAAAAAGGTTTGCAGTCAGTTAAAATAACTGAATCTAAGTTTACTAAGCAATTGTTTAAACTCTGTAGCCAGCTTATTATTTTGGATTCAACGATAGATGTAGTTCGTACATCATCCGTGATCTAATATCGATGAGCTACGATATCCTTCGATAAAAGCAGTCCAGAATAATATGCAACAAATGTAAAAATTGTCACAGGCTTAGTATACATTTTCCTGTATATTAAGAGAGCTTTTTGCTCTATAGACACTTATCTAAACTCTAAGTCACGTGTTTAACATCGAGAATTGAATCACAACAGATTCCGCTACATAGGATACAATGTATAATTTACCTTACAATCTATTAATATAAGCGATACATAGTTTCATCATAGGATACATATAAGCAATACTTGAAAACTACACACGTAACTTTATAGTAGAAATGATTCTGATACACACCAATTTGAGCTTCTGTTTCAGTAGTGCTATTCTTTGAAATAACATAGTTTTAATCTCGATTCATAAAGTCGATCGATCTTATAGAATGCTGTGTGAGTGCGGCTATTAAAACATTAATATATCCGCTATATCAAATTCGAGATCATAAAAGGATCTTACAGAATAGCACTTAAGCAAATTGCATTGCATATTATATCGTGACAGTATATGTGCTTGGTGTGGTGACAAGCTCTCAGTTAATATTCTAATAATACTTGCAGGTTTAAGAAAACACACAGAAACCGTTCTTGTGACTAAGCACCTACGTTCTTAAAGCTAAAGATTAGTATAATATAGAGTATATAGCAGGCATTATGCACACTGCGTATGTCCCTCCGGATAGGAGATCAATAAAAAGAGTAAATATTTAAATAAGAGTAGCAAATATGCTATCGTCGTATTCTTATACCTATTCGAATCCAATCACAAATGCTTTCATACCTAAGTTGGCACATCTCATACCCTTTAAGAAAACAGCTACAGCAGCACGAGCACTGCTGTTTTATGACAAAAATGGGGGTGATAGTGCCGCAATCGAAACACTTGTAACACATAAATGTGAAAGGGTTAAGGCTAAAACAAGTATCCACGATGCGCTGTCTCATCATGGCACGTTGCATGTTCGTTGCTACATCGTGTAACATTGCGACGTCCCGTAACATTACGGCGTTGTCGATACGCCGTCATATCGTAGGCCGTTGCAAGACCGTATAACGATGCGACGTCGTGTAAGCTTGCGACATCGTGTAACATTGCGACGTTGTCGAAACGCCGTCGCAATAAGGCACGTTGCAACGTTGTGTAACGTTGCGATGTCGTGTGAGCTTGCGACGTGGTGTAAAGTTGCGACATCGTGTAACATTGCGACGTTGTCGAATCGCCGTCGCAATATGGCACGATGCAACGTCGTGTAACTTTGCGACGTCGTGTAAGCTTGCGACGCCGTGTAAACTTGCGACGTCGCGTAACATTGCGATGTTATCGAAACGCCGTCGCAATATGGCACGTTGCAACGTCGTGTAACGTTGCGATGTCGTGTAAGCTTGCGACGCCGTGTAAAGTTGCGACATCGTGTAACATTGCGACGTCGCGTAACATTGCGACGTTGTCGAAACGCCGCTGCAAGGGGCAGGTTTCAACTTAGTGCAACGTTGCCGTGTCGTCGTGGAAACCTCCGACGCGCATCCTAAAAAATCACGACGACGTGAACGTGTTTCCATCGTTCAAGAAAATACTGACAATGCAACTTTTTTATATTTGTTTTAGCTTTAACCCTTAATACCTGATCATCCATAATCTCATAGTCCGAGTAAATATAACCCATAATGTCGAATGGGTACAAAGTACCTACAATGTACATTGTGGTAGGTACATTGTGAATAACGTATATAATCGATGAAGTTTAAATACTCCATAGTCAATTATGTCACAATTTCAATTCCGTGTTCAAATTTAAGTCATATCCAGTGGTACAACGTACAATGTACATTGTGGTACATTGTGAACCCAGGTGGGTGGTGAAAGTACCGTACGTATAAATATTTTATCTACTTTTGTGTACATGTTTACACTTTATTGTCAAAACAGTTTATCACTGTTGTAGAGACATCCCAAAATCCGATAATAAATAGCCCAAAGTGGCCTAAGACTTTATCACAGTCTAACAGGATCAGCGTGAAGCTGATAGGGACAAACACTTAATAATATATTATAATTCGACGGCTTAAACTGTAATCATGCTACATCCAAAACATTTTACAGGAGTGAAAGGGAATCCTAATTTTGCTGGTAGACGAATCCCGAAAATCAAGTCTACTTAAGCTTAAGCTTGACTTTAATTTCCAAAATATTCCTTTACTATGCTTTGAATGATAGCATCTTTACGGTTTAAGCCGACAGTAAATATGCCCCAATTACAAAACAGGGCTAAGCAATAATTGTCGTTGACCGACCAATATAGACATAGAGTCTGTTACAAAACGTCCGAAAACGCGACAAAAAGTATGGCATTGAATTCGAATTTCAAAATTCATAATAGTAATTTTTTGTAAAAATTAACATATGGTTGTGACATGTCGAACATGGTGACAAACAAGAGTTGCGATTATAAGCAAACTTATTTCGACATGTACCATATTACGTTTTCGACAACTATTTTTCGTAAGCCAATTAACATTATGAAGGGATTTAGTTGTCGCGGTCAGAGGGTGGGGGGGCCCAGCATAGATCAGCGCCGATGAGTTTCATAGTGTTGATGTTCCACGTAGCCATCGGGCTGTCCTTAGCAGCGCGCTCCTTGTTCAAGCGGTTCAGGGCGCTCACCTTATCGCCCTTGTAGTATCGCAGCGCGTAAATGACCTGAAAATCCAAATGAATTAAATAAATCGCTAAAAATATCTTAATACAGCCCGTCCTCGTGCTTAAGGCATGTTAGGTTCTCGAAATACGCGATGTAAATCGAAACGACGTAAGTCGAGACGTATTATTTCATATGATCATACAATGCTTTCAAAATTTAAAGTGAGTTTGAGTTTGAATCTATGCC
>DWRA01004121.1:0-11215 GCA_018250295.1 Spathilepia clonius
ATACTGCGAAATCTTTGGTTCAGATACATTTCGCAGAAGAACGCTGCTAGAAGAAGTATGGGCCAACTCGTCAACGACGATTGAGTCACTAAACGTAAAAATTCATACTAAGGGTATTGATGGTAAGTGCCAACTGTCGCTAATGAATATTTTTAATCTATCCCAAATACGACTAAAATCGTACCTGAAGTCGACAGATGCGTTGCTACCCCTGAGGACTAAGTTAGAATGTCAAGTAAGTATGTCTCCTGTATCACACCCTTTAATCCGGAAGACAGCAGTGCTTAACACTGCTGTTATTGGGCAGAAATAGGTGTCATGGACTGCAAGCTCGTTTATTACTCCAATATGAAATTATTTTCTGATAGTAACAGTACATTTGGCGTTCTGCAACACTATTGTTATTTTAAAATCTATTTACAATGATATAATGTGTATAATGATTTGTTTGCATCGACAGTGCGCAAATTGTAATCGTGAAGCATCTGCGGAATGTTCTCTGTGCCGGCGAACCCCATACTGTTCGACGTATTGCCAGAAAAAGGATTGGGCGTCCCATCAGATTGAGTGCTTACGATCGGTACCCACCATGCACTCGGATACCCAACAACACCAGTCTATAATGTTGATAGTGGAGAGTCAGCATCAGTAGACACCACATGAGTAAGATTATTTTTCTTTTTTTTATTTATCAGTTGGACCAACGTGTATACTTACACTCATATCCTACTATAAAAAATTAGTCAAACAAAGTAATTTACAAACTGTTACCTCAGTTATCGGTGCAAATGGCATGCATTAATATATTATTAATGCATACAATTTAAGTTAATATTTACATTAACAGAATTTAACAACAACTCGCAAGAAATAGAACATAAATTATATTATTGGTCTATTCTTTATTTTGCCCTTATGAAATATATTTCGAAAATATTTTACTTCGTGTTAATGCATCGAAAAAGGTTAACTGGGTAGTACTGTCATTGGTAACTTGAATTTATGCAAATAAACAAAATTTCTGTACAGCATTCAGTCTAAGACATGAAGCGATAAGCAATTCAATGTTTATGTAAATTTATTAACTTTATTGAGTGACAATATTAAGTTTTCGTAGTAAATTAAAACACACCAATACATACAGAATTTCCGCATAATCTATAAGGTCTTAGAGGCTTACATGTCCATTATCATTAACTATAATTTATTTCAATTAAACGAGTATATTTATTCATGTGTTTATTTTTATTATTTTCAGCAATGTACAACGGAGAAAAGATGTAAGAACAAAGCAGAAATCAATATTTTGAAAGGATGTGGCGTTTCCTTATGTTTATAATTTATGTTTGTTTAATTGATCTAAGACTACACAGTTTTTAGAAAAAATATTCCATATAACGGGACCGACACTTAAATACATTCTGTGTGAACAGCATTTGGGCTAAAAAAGTTGTTGTGTGTATCTATGGTAAAAAATGTTATTGTTTATTAATTTGTAATTATGTTTTATTAATTACTGCTAATGTTTGAAACCAAATAATCGATTATAATTACATTAATTCTTAAGTGGGCGATCCGATATCTGTGAGGTTTATAATTATATGAGTACATTTTATATATATATATCATATTGTTAATAAGGTATTTGTAACATGTGGGACACCATTTTCAAAACAGCGATTGCACTTAAGATCTAACACTCCACTTGGTGTATGTACGAGTTTATGGTATAAAGAATTCCATAGAAATAAATTTGTTCCTACCTCAGAGTTAATATTATAAGAGTACGCCTTAACCATCTTAGGATCAATGCAAACATGTGAACGATACTTAGAAAAGTCCCGGAATTATACATAATAAACAACGATTTTCATACGCGGTATTCACGCTTGTCTTCATGTCGACACGTGAAAGCTTATGGTTAACTTTCAATAAATATATGTAGCTGTATAATACTTCGCTACGCTAAGGACCTACAAAGCGTGGTACAGAAATATATCAACCTTATGAATATCCTACTAGAGAGAAAGAGATGAGTAGAAATGTCATGTTGATTCATAATATTCTTCAATATCGTCCTGTAAAGCCTTGCGGGTACATGGCGGTTCTATTTTTCAGCAAAAATATGGAGCAGTTTCGTATTTTTGGAATGTTTTTTTTAATTGGTGTCTTGCTGTTTTCTTTACTGTGCAGTAACAAGCATTAGCAATCCACAGAAGTATACATTTCACAAGTAAATACGATTTCTTCATCACAACGATTAACTCAATATTAGGTCAAAATATTACAATAATTGGCCCCCAATACAGTTTTTACGATCGAATAATAATCTTTCTTGCTACAAACACTTTGATTTCATAGCTAGATGTAAAATCCCTAATTATGTAGTAGTGGCAACACTGTTGTTCAAATTACCCACGCGTACGCATAGCCATTTTGGTGATGCTTTCAATCTGTCAATCAATTTTACATCCTATATCTACGGTAGCTATAGCCCATTGCTCACTGTCAGCAGGAAGGCGACGGCACTATATACTTGCTCTGTATAATAATGACTCTGAGGTTTGTACCGGTTTGCAGTTTTAATAATGTCACGTTAATTAGATGCATCACTTCCATTACTAAGTTAAAGCCAAATAAAGAATTCCTGCGTGTGGATTTTAAACATATTTCTATATAACTACATATTATTTAAGTAAATGGCAAAGTAAACTCCTGTTTATGTTTCTTGTGCAGTTATCGTCCTCGAGTACTTAATGTTTGTTATTTATCTGACATATGTGGCCAAAGATCACGAGCTATAATAGATACGTTTAGATTGGCCTAGTATGCTTGAGTTCACTTAATTTCGTTTAACATTCAACTTTGAAGATATCATGAATAAGATTTATATTTTCGCATTCACAGTCACTCCACTAGGAGTCTAGTAATGTATTGACTATAGAAATCCTTGGTAATTTCGAAGCACCCAGTATAATGTACTATTAGAAAGAACAATTTTATAATATATTGCACTCGTAGATCTATTTGTAATGAATTACTAGATTGGTAGCTAAGTTTCGGCGTTTTTTTTATTTAAGCATTTCGCTTTAAACTTTTTGTAACTAATGTTTTTAATTGTTGGGAAGAAAGCGACGAATACGGGGACGTCTTACCCTCCGACTCACATATACTGCTACTACGCCAGTCATAAGGGTGGTGGGCAAGGAAATTTGGGTCTTGAGGATACCCTCTTTGCCCGGGCATATTCTCAGGTGGTGAATACCCTCCGGACCCATAATATTTGCCCATAATAGTATAATGTTATTTAAAACATTATAATATAATGAAAATATCTACCATTCCCACTGTTTAGTGGGTGGTCAAAAGAAAGCGTTTTGATTCCCGAAATTCAGGCTTTCGTTACATTGAAATGGAATGTTAAGTTGAGAAAAATGAATTTTCGATCATTTTTTTTTGCTTATATATATTTGCATCTAGAATGCTGAAGCTGCAAATATGTATTTCTTTTAAAGGGGCTGTAAAATATTGACGTTTGAAAAGAATTCTGTAAAGAATCTACTTTGAATAAAAATATTTCGGTTTGATTTGATACGTATGCAAAACTGTCAATTCGGTTCGATCATTTCTTTATCAAAGAAATATTGATAAATGTTGAAAAGTAGTTGTAAGCAACAAGGGAGAATGCGTTTCTGAGCAATTCGGTTTCTATTTTATAAAATTATACTAATGACGAGAACTTAGCTTCCAAACTATTATTTTTCGTATATTCATAGTTACATATTCTCTAACAATATAGTCCCCTTGGATTACGCAAACCTTTGAATTACGATCTATAAATGTCTTGTATCCAATCTTATTCGAAGTAGAAAGGTAACAGTAGATACTATTTCTTAAATATATAATATAAACTTTGAACTTTCTACATATTTTCCTAATAATATATTTTAATATGGTATTTTTAAGATTAATCTCATACAACTTTATTGGATTAGGAATAAAATGTTGTTTAACTAAAATGGGTAACTTGGCATTACTGTGAAGATTATTGGGGATTGATTATATTGTCTAAAAGTGTTTGTTACATATAAATTGACCATACGATTACTATCGTATGTTTCCATTATGTATATGTGTAGGTGTATTTTTAAATATGAAATAAATAGGTTGCGGTTGTTTACATGTTACTATGTTATGTGTTTGAGATAACGGATATGACTCTGGTCATTAAGGTTTAGTTAAATGTTATGTTGCATTTTGTTATTTATATCGCCGTTATCGTCATGTTACAGGTTCAAATTATATCGCGGTAGGTATTGTTACATTGTGTTAAAATATAAAAGTCTAGTCATATCAACGAAGCTTCTACTTTTCGGTCACCTTTCTCGCAGATTGTAAGCTATTTTACTTTACAAAGAATAAAATGCATAAGAAGAAATAGCCGTCAATTCTGTAGCGTAAATTTTATATTTTTGCGTTTCTTTATACGAAATTTAGCAATTGATGGGTACATTGCTTGTTAGCCTTTGACGAAGTCTAGATTGGTAGTCTACATAACAAACCTTTGAGAATCTCATGCATACTTGGCATATTGGTTACCTTTTTTTGTGACGGCGTCGCTGGCACAATACTTGCTTAACACGCGTAACGCTTTGATAGTGCGCAATTAAATGTAAAGTATTCATTTCGTATAAGCCTCTGGGGGCAGTTACAAATTGTCTCAATACTACCAGCGAATGGAAATACGACCTCCGTTTGTTTTCATGGAAACCACGACAGGGCATGGTAGTAAGGATTTGTTTATATATTAATACGTGAAGCATATACTTTGCACGCTTTTTTACGAATATTGCGCGAATGGGGGAGTATGATTTTTGGCACTCTTATAGTTTATATAGAGAAGGAGTGCAGAATGTTAATATTTTAATTCAGTGAAAGTCACTTTCAGCTGTACCTCATTAAAAATACTTGCCTTAAAGTACAGGCCTTGCATTTACAAGTAAAAGTAAATTTCAATGTATATTTTCTTATAACGTGATGATAACGGCTAGTGGTTAAACTATTTACTAAGAGTAATTACAGTCCGATTGGATCTCCTCAGTCAGGAATCGTCTCTCGTGCTTTTGTTGTATTTGTTGTTACCAAATATTAACGAATTTTGTCAAAAAATATTATTATATGCACACGCCTAGTTGGCATTTGTTGTGGCATCATACAATACCTGCAATAATGACAATCAAGTCTGAAATAGCATTCCGAAATGCCAACTGATTGTGCGAAATAATTTTACTATGTAAGTTTTTCAAATTATTTATGAATACTTTTATAGTGTACGATTTGCTGACGTTACTTTTATATGATATGCGTAATTAAAATTATGAAATATCTATGAGTTAAGGTATCAGATATCAAATATAAATATATGTTTCGATATAGTTGTTTAAAATGTTGAACGTAGAATCATAGGATTATTTAAATAAATGTATTTCTATAAATAAAATCGATGTTTCTTGTGAATCTTTGAATTATAGATCATTGCTTTTTATGTACCACGGAAATCTCCAAACCTTAAAAACCTCGTGTGACTGAATGTAATAACAGTGCATTATCGGTGATTAGGTATATATCCATTTTCCGATGGCATATTGAAGAAAATACTCTTGTTACATTTTGTCACTTGACGGCAAAAGTAAAGTGATTTATTGCGAATAACTGAGTCACAAGTTTTGTGTCATGGTTAAGGGCAACTATGGGATTATTAATTTTTTTGGAATGAAAAATATGTTAGCGAGTTATGCACTCTTCGGATGGTTTTAACTTTGTGGCCGAGGAATATTAGCCGTTTTTTTCAAACAATCAACAATCTTTTAATTTTAATTTTTTCCTACTTTTTGGAAGAGTATCGGTACGCAGCAGTCTGGTACATTCTTGCTGACTGGCATGAAAGTTTGAAGATATTTTAAAGATGATGGTGCTAGTAGAAGGCCTATTTTTACATGGATGACGTATTATATGGCTTCGTCGAGAGATTGCTGACCCTCTGTTGGGCACGGGTCTCTCGTCACAGAGACGGGTTTAGGCCATAGTCATCAACGCTAGCCATGTGCGAATTGGTAAACAATGGTCAATTGGTGACATTTATATGGCTTAGCCACACTTAGGACAATCTGTTATAAATCTATGTTTTATATTGTGTTTGCATTGTACGTTGTCTAATCTTGGGTATTTTAAAATTTTTCGTCTGCTATGTGACCGAGTTATTCGTAATAATATTTTCTAGTTCCGTGGTACCTACAGCGACCAACACACTACTATTACACATTTTTAACTTATTATGTACTTGTTTGCTCTAGATGTTACCAGCTTCTTACTAGGTATAATATTCTATAATTAAATTCCGAATATTATGTTAAGATTTGTGTCGTCTTTTAAAAAATCAGTAGCTTATACGAATAAGTAAAATTAGGCGTTCAGGGCTGCACTTGTGTGTTGAAGCTCGACGTGATTTCTTCTCCTGTGCACATTCTTATTATTGGAAAGTGAAATCATTCTCGTGTGGAAAAATAAAAACAATATATACATGTACTCGTATTTCAATAATTCACATTTGTTTTGAATTTATTATTAAAAATTAAGTATAAAAATTATGAATATTTAGTAAAATTTATAAGAAATATATATATATCAATTTGGGATGTACTAAAAGTATGCCATGTTAAAAATATTATTCTTTATGAAGTACACGCTTGTGTTGACTAGCGCTCGCGCACAATGTGTATCAAGGTATGGAAACCTTTTGTGATGGAAAGTAGCTGTTTATAAGAATAATAGTGCCATTAGTCAATGTATTCAAAATAGAGTCATTAAATGTCTAAAAGATAAATAAAATGATTATTAGATCGAACAACCTTGCACCTTTAATATAAATAAATGGAATATCAATAAAATAATGTTTGATACTTATGACATCGTAAATCTCATCTAGTTGTTTTATAAGTGACTTTGGCTAAGTCGTTTTGTCTTGAATTGCAAACGCGTGATAAAATTATTGGAACGCATGAGCGTGCATGCTACTATTTGTGGAGAAAAAACTGCGAATTCATTGTAATTGATTGCATCCTAAAAAGATCTCAAACAGTGTGTGAAGTCTACCAATACGTACTTGGCCAGCGCGGTGGACTATGGGCTAACCCCTCTCACTCTGAGAGGAGACCCATGCCCAGCAGTGGGACAGTAATGGGTTGAAGACGACGACGATTGCATCCTTTCGGGCAAAAACAGACTATTTTACGAACGTGATGGTGTCATGATATGCAAAACATCTTTAGGTTTATCACGTTTAGCGATAGAAATACTATTAATGAACAGTATCTTTAGATTTATACGTCATTGAAATAATTTTATGAGCATTCCATTATTCGGATAACACCCCATCTCTCCCTTAAACTCAGGGGAGGTTTTTACAGAAGGTCCACAGAGTTTTGCGCAGTTAATAAAAATTGTGAAGTGTCGTTCCTTAAGCTAACACAGCAGTACACTATTAAAAAATCAGAAAATCTCACCTCGTGCTGTGCACCGTTATAGTTGAATATATATTTTTGCAAAATTTAAATTTCGTAAATTACATTTGTAATATATATTTTAGCAAAATTTAAATTTCGATAGTAATATTAGCATTAGCAAAGTAATATTAGCATTTGTATCGTTCGATGTACTACTTAGTTGCATAAAATTGTTGTTAGATATACTTAGTTGAATAAAAAAATATAGAGAAAACAATGTATTGCAGTTATTTGCATTCAGACTTCTATTTCTCACTTCTGAAATAGTATCAATTCTTATTAAAATAAACATCGTACTTTACAAAAACTAGTCACGTGAAACATATTATGGAATTGTCTAGTTTCCTGTAATAATAAAGAAATCAATGTAAATCCATAAAATCTAACTTAACAATCAACGAATTATATAATAGTTATCAATTGGTATTATTTAAAATACGAGAAAACCTTTTATATTATCGTTTTGTAACCTTCTTTACTTGAATCTTGAATATGTTTACGTTTTACGTTACGTTTCGTTACATGTACAAGTGTGTGTAGGAGAAAATAAAATAAAACTAGGTTTGATCATTTATTGTATTGTTATAAGCAAATCCATATTTGTAAATTATAAATAAAACTTGTATCGGCATATCTTTGGTGTTTGTTATTAGTTAAAATTCCCGTAAACAATTTTACTAAGTATTATATTATTATACTAGACTCACACACCTATGAAATATATAAATATACACGAAAGGAACACATGCGTTATTATACTCGTATTTTTTTTTACTTGTTTTCAATATACTATAGAGTTTGCCACTTATAGAAAACCAACGAATTGTTTACAAAAAGTACGACAAGGCTGCTGTTTCCCTCGACAGAGAACAATTTGTATTTATTAAAAAATGCAGTCTATATATAAAAGTAGTTATGATAACACATAAGTACATAAAACGGATAAAACATTTTTTTAAAACAAATAATATATAAGCATGAGTACAGAACGTTAATTTATTTCATTTCGTCATTTTGAAAAATACTGTAATTTTCGTATTGTATTTTAGTAGTAGTATTAATCATTAGGACAGACACCGATGTGTGTATTTCTGCCGGCCGCAGTCAACGGTATGTGGACTGGATATTCTCTGATGACAATGTTCCTGATGCAGCCCGTGAAGCCTCGTCTGGAGCGGACGCCCTTCACCTTGGAGATGGGTCGTTCGTGGCCTCCGATGTAGAGAGCGGAGCGAGTGTCCGTAGAGCCGGAGTGGCCGAGCCCGGCGTCCGAAAAGTGTCCATCCACGCCCACAGACACCACGTGACGAGATTTCACAGCTAAAATAAATAATAAATAATCTCATTGTAAGAACCGCAGCGATCTTACTTAATATTATATTAATGAGTACTAATACTATAAATGTAAATTCTTAAGTAACTCTGTCTGTTTGCCTGTCTACATTTTCACGACCAAACCGCTGGACCCATTGTAATGGAATTTTATATGGAGATAATTTAAAGACTTATTTTTTGATTGCCACATATTGCCACATTTCAAAAGGTACTTTTTCCAACAGTCTGCCTAAATTATTTACTGCTTGTTTATGTTAAGACAAAGCAATAATTTGAAACAAACGGCAGAGGCTTTTATATACGACAAAATTTCTTGCAGCAATTCAGAGTGAAAATAGATATATGGCATATAATTATTACAACATTAGTGAATACTACTGTTTAATTACTACCTTAGGGCAAATCTTTATAACATCTACATTGCCAAAACAATGTGCTCACTTACATTAACCAGGGTCTTATTAATATTCATGTAAAATAAGGTTAAGGTGGTAGAACCCTTCGTGATTTGACTCCGGAGGGACCACCGCATCTATTTCTACCTTTTAGTAACAGTATTCAACGATGCTGTGTTCTGCTTTGAAGGGTGTGGGTATGGGAGATACTTATCTGAGGCATTCCAATTTAGTCCTCATGGGTGGTAGCTTATAAAGATGGTAAACCCTACAGTGCCAGATTAACTATATAGCAAGGGGCAGAGTAATTCTCTGCCCCTTGCTATATAGTAAATCTGGCAATGCAAATGCAATTGCTAATGCAAAATGAGCATAGTTAATGTGATTCAAGGCCTTCCTGCTCACATTATTACGTGCCCCGCGCTGGCTTTATCCGGCGATCGGTTTGTCATTCTTTATCTCTATGTTCATCTATGTTATGTAGTATGGAAAGCTCACCGTGAATCCTGTGCCAGTGTCCGTCACATAGCGAGAACTTATTGCCCAACTTGTAGCTGGCGTGGAAGGGCCCCTTCCCGTTCTCCACGTTCGCCACCACTTCGTTCTCCAAAAGCTCCAGAATCATGAAGTCACGTTTACCGCTCACGCTCAACAGGAGACCGGTAGAGTTACGTGGCTTCACTTCCATGGAGATAGATATCTCGTAACCAACTTTGAAGTTTTCTAGGAGCTGAAATAAATAAATACTAGTTAACGTGTTTAATTATAAAAAATGCTGTTAAGATAAGGAGTTCGAACTTTGAACTATAGTTTAAGCTTTAGAAGAATGTTGCGCGGACGTAATTATGTGAGACTATTTATTGCCTCCAAAAGAAGTGTTTTAATACGTCTTCCAGGGATGGATAAGAACAATATAAAGTTAATATTTCCTTCCTAGCAAATTAACCAAAGATTCTTGATTAAAGTGCTTCACTATCAGAGATGTGCGACGTAATTAAGCGGTGACTGAGGTCGCAACTTATCTACCAAACTATTTGACCGTTTTCAGCAAAACTAAACCGGTAGGATGTGCTATGAATATGTGAACCTTGAGGTAACTGCGGATAAGCTTTAGGTTCTGCTTCCACGATCGCAAATCCATGGTGACATTGGACTAATGCTACCCAATGACAAGTGTCATCTACTTTCCTCTGCACATAACAAAACCGGTTGCGGATCCTAAGGTAATACACCCGTAGATCCAACTCTTAGCCAGCATGCCTTCACATATAAGAGCTTTATCAACAAAGCAATTTGATATACAAATACATTTCTTCCAGTGTTAATCTAGGCAAGGAAAATCGAGCAACCAAATGGGTAGATTTGACACACTTATATAGCTTAGCTACCTCGCACATATCTAGGGGGAAAATACCTTAAAACTGGCGTAAATATTACATTAGAATATCCGCTTGAATACTGCCATATAGCCAGTGCTCATGTTTTCTTGCGGCCAGTAGTTAAATAAACTAAAACTTACTTTGAGGTAGTTGCTGTGTACATTGCTCGATGGGCCGAAGTAAACGCCGTCCTCCACGTTGTCTGTGCATCGTAGAGAATTCACACGGAATAAGATGTCCGTCACGTATTGTCCGTTCATCATTAGACCCTTCAGACAGCCTTTGAATGGTTGATAGAAGTCCTGAAAACAATTTACATGTACATAAAAACTTAGATAGTATATTTTGTCCCTGTAGTTCCGGGACCAGAATAGGGCTACGGTATCCCTTGCCTGTCGTAAGAGGCGAGTAAAAGGGGATTTCCGGGGTTGCGGGCGGCAAGAATGGGATCTGGAACCGCCCAGCGAGCGACCCCGGGAAGGGCGGCGGTATGTGTGGTTGCATGCTGCCGTGCACCAGTCGGTGCGGCGGGGGCCTATGTCGC